>JANHGN010019095.1:0-11945 GCA_024605025.1 Megaceryle maxima | reverse complement strand
TTTCATCCCAAGATAGAACTGGCCTATATATACATATATATGTATGTATGTTGCAGTCAGCATTCTTTCCCTGTTAGAAAACAGTATTTTCTGAGAGCATAATTATTGTGGGAAAAAACCACAGGTTTTTGCAAAGTGTTCTTAATCTTTGCACAAGACTTCTGTGTATGCGTGCATGTGTGTGTGAAAGCCATGAATTTAGTAGAGTCATTTAAAAATAGAATGTACATGGCTGTATTTGTGTATGAAGGTCTTAATATGGCATAGTTTATGTGATTTATCATTTCTGTAGGGGTCCTTGTGTTGTGTTTTCATAATCAAAGATTTTACGGAAAAAAAAAAAAACAAAAAACCTAACACAAAACCAAAGAACTTGAGATGAAATAGTTAAGCCAGTTGGATACCAAACTCATCTGGAAAAGACTGAGATTGTAATGCAGGGCCAAAAGCATCAAAATACTATTTACTAAAATCTATTTACAATTCTATAATCCCTGATGTCTCTTTGGATTAAATATAATAGCCTGCTTTTTAAAATTTATTTATTTTTCCCCTTCATATAGGTTGATGGCATCTTAAAAACTGTGCTACGGGATGAAATAATTGCATGGCACAAAAAAACACAAGAGGATACTTCCTCTCCTCTCTCAGCAGCTGGGCAGCCCGAAAATATGGACAGCCAGCAGCTGGTTTCACTGGTTCAAAAAGCTGTTACTGCTATCATGACTCGACTTCATAATCTTGCTCAGTTTGAAGGAGGAGAAAGCAAAGTCAACACTCTGGTAGCAGCTGCAAATAGCTTGGATAATCTCTGTCGTATGGATCCTGCCTGGCACCCCTGGCTGTAACTTGAAATTTGCAATAGCTTTTTTTGCTGCTCATTGTGGTGTGAGCCATATATTGTGTTAAGAAAATGTGAAAAAAAGCTTTCTAGACCATGGCTTACCTGTCACACTGCATTTTGTCAGTCTTCATTGTAATTATGTTTACAGTAATAGGACAATTTTACTGTTTTTAGTTTCATGAGGGGACGTTTCCTCCTGTTTAAGAAAGGTTGTTTAATATGCAGCAACAGTTTTCACAAGTAGTTTAAAATGAAGAGAGGAAACTTAAATAATGTACAGAAAAATCCTATTTTATGATGACGACTATAAAACTAGCACTGTTAGATTTAGGGTTTGCCATTCCTAATAACCTGCAGTATATAAATTTTTATATAATAATAATAATCATTAGAAAAAAAAAAAAAGACAGTATTCCAAATTACTGCATTTTACTTCAAAATTTTACTTAATCACTGTCCCTTCATTATACCAAATTGAAGGCACAAATAAATACTCTTCCTTCAAGTTTGCCTCAAGTTTACATGAGCAAAGTTGGTTTGTACAGAGAATTTTGTACCAAATGTATAGAGGTGACTTTTTGTTAGGCACTGAGGAAAAGATGATCAAATTGTGCTGGCTTTTCATGGAGCACAAGCTATGTACAGTAAAAGTGTAAACCATTTAGAGTATTTGGTTTAGTTGTGGACAGTGTTTGGGGCGGGGGGAGGTTTATAAAAAGGATGAAAAAAGTCATCCTTTGATACATGTATTTGGCTGTAATAGATAAAAAAAGCAAAATCTTATAAAGTTCTGTTGTTTTATTAATGTTTAAAATTGCAATAGCTTCTTTAGAATGAATCTGTTTCTTTGTAATTTAAGAAAAGATCAGTTTAATGTTTCACTTGTCTTTCTGTTGTGTTAGCATTTTTATAAAACTTCAGTGTTGAAAATGTTAAATTTATACAGAGTGATTTTTTTCAAAATAAATATTTTGTAAAACTCTCTATGATATTTGTTTTATTTAGAATATTTTTTATTTTATATATGGACTAAACAGAAAAGACCCAAAAGCAGATGTAATCTTAAATAAATGAAAATAGCTTCTCTGTTAAAGTGAGATTGTATTAATGAGACGTGGATGTGATGTTTTCATGTATGGCGTTGAGTTTGTTTACAGAACTGCAAATAGGAAGTATGTATATGACAAGAATTTCTTCATTCAGTGTACAGTCTTTCTTCCTAGACAGTCAATTAATATTAAGTATTTGTTTTCTAAAAGTATTTCTTTAAACAGTATAGTCTTATTTTATGTCTACAAGAAATTCAGCTTTAAGTAATTGTTCAGAGGTCAAGGTGATACCTGCAGATGAACTCTGTTAGGAGATTTCTGTTACTCCTGTAGAAACAAAGATTATCTTGATTGTTATAGCAAAGAATGGGTCTGTCTTTTACTTTTTTCATAAGCAGTCAACGGCTTTTTTAGAGGCTTCAGAATAACATGAGAGGCATAATTGAAGCCTTTCAGTTGTGTCCTGTCTGTGAGACAAGGTGAATTTCTAAAAGCTAATCTGATGACTTTTCCTGGTTGGGTGAACAAACCCGCAGATCAAGGCTTGTGGTAGGTATGGCTGTAGTCAAGTTGTTATTTAAAAACAAAGCAATGTGTGCATTCTATAGGTCTCTTACAGAGTTGCAAAGCCACCCGTTCCTTTCATTTGCAGCCATTAGCTGCATGTTAGTTATGTTACAGTGTGTAACATCATGTATGTATGTAACAGTATGTGCCAATTACACATAGTATATAGCATAATGTATAGTTTCGCTAGGTTAATTTATGAATTTACACCTGTTCTTTACTCTCTGACTAGTAACAAGTTCATCTGCTATTAGAAATTAAGACATCTTGCACTCCAACTTAAATGCTTCCCCCCCCGCGATACAACTGTTCTATGGCAGGAAAAATAAAATGCAATTTTGAAAACAGAAATTAAAGCATTACTGACTTGTAAACTTTATCCTTAGCTATCCTAAATGAAAAGCAAATGTGCAATAATGAATTTATGGGAAAATGTCAAATTTTTAGAGGGAAAGCTTGGAAAAATGAATGAATATTCCATTTTCATTGTGAAAGACAACACAGCAGTAAGGAAGAGTGATAAATTTATCTTGTTTTGTGTAGGAGTTGTAATAATCCAATCCTATAACTTCTGGAATAAAAAGCAAATTAGAAATACTTGTTCACTAGCTGCAACTACAGTACTGCATCATATGTTTCTCTGAATTACGTAGCTTAGAGGATTTCCCATGCAAGTTTCTTTTCCATTCTTTCCTAGGCGAGATGGCCCAGAGCTTTTCCCAGCTGAATTGCTGCTGTCTTTCCCTTTAGTTGGTGTTAGGACCTTAGCAAGAGCAAAGGGACTCTTATCAAGCAAGTCATAACTTTCCTAGGTGTCTACCTACTTCTTCCCTGGGTCCAGAAGAGTCAGTAGCCGATAAGGTCCAGCAGAAACAGATGGAAAACATTAATCCTTCAGAAGTTTAAAAAAAAGAATGGTAGCTGATTGGTTGACCTTGAACCATAGCCATGTGATGTCAGGTAAGGCTGGTCAGTCTGGGGACTTGAGATGCAGACATTTAGATTAAGAGGGTCAAGCCTTTCTGCTTTATATATTTCTTGGGTGGATCTGGCTGGAAGAGTTAGTTACTTCTCACAAGGTACTTTCTGTTCTAGATTATGATTCAGATTCTTAGTACGATGAATAAAGTGTGGCCCATCTATCCCACACTTAGTTTGTGTGCTCCTCATGTATCGAAGAGAGGATGATAGACTGAGTCATGCTGTGTACCACTATATACGAGTGGAAGCTCAAATACATGAGTGGTAAGGACTATATAAGGATTTGGAAAACAAACATATCTATCTTTCTTTTTTTTTTTTCTTCTTTTTTTATCAAAGACTTGCTTCCTCATCAAAATCACGTTGGCAAGAAGAATCTGAACTTTTATCTTGTAAAATATAATGCTTCCTGCATGTGTCACAACATGCTCTGTATGCAGTCACAACTAAGCTTAGTGCTTTCATGACTTGAAGGGAATTGTTGGCTTCCTTTTATTAAGATTGTAACATTTGTAGCTGTGAAATATGTACATGATGCATCAGACGAGTTGAAGTATCTTTTCCTTAATCATTTGCATGTCTTAGATATGACCTACTCTGAGAGATGACAGCATTCCCTGAAAGGAAATCATCAGATAATTCAGCCACTTTTCTGTTCATGATAGAAATCATAATGGAAAAATGAGAATGTAAGTTAGAAGAGACAAACTTTGTTGTTTTCAGATTTGTGACATCTCTCTAGTTTACTCAAATATACTCCTAAAATAAAAGTTGGGGTGTGAGGGAGCAAAGCTAATAAGAAAAAGAGAGTTATTTTAATGAGGTCCCTGATGGTATTAATGTGCAAATGTTAATACTTGGTTCTCCTCTTTCATGAATATATGCTATGGATTTACCTTATTTTGTGCACAGGCTTGCACAGGCTTACACAGTCTTAACCTGAGTTTTTCCACCAGCTTGAAGGTGGTAAATCCTGAAAGCTTTTAGTTATACATGAGTATTCTTCAGAGTCTGGAGGAAATCTTCTGACATACCTTGTATGATCAGCAACTGTCCACTAGCAGGTAGGTGGTCTGTTATAGTACAGTATATGAAGTTCTTGATTACCTTCCAGAACACGTGGCATGTGTGTTAGCTGCATTTCATTTTTTATCATTGTAAATAAGGGTTGCCTCTGTCTCATATTAGTTCAGATATGTGCTCAATGTGTCTTTTGCTAAGTAGATACTTGAAAGTGAAATACATTAATTGTTAATTCATTCTAAGTATTCCCTTTAAAAAGCCCATGTTATTTACTCTGTAAAATTAAAAGCTTGAAAATTACAAGACATCAAATTAAAATTGTCTCTGAAATTATGTGCATGGGTATTATGCCATTCTTAAAATTCCCCCTGTTGTGTGTTGGGGTTTTTTTTGTTATTGTTGTTGTTTGTTTGTTTGTTTGTGTGTGTGTTTGTGGTGTTGGTTTTTTTTGGTTTGGTTTGGGTTTTTTTTGTTGGTTTTTTTTTTTTTTTTTCCTGTAGAGTCCTGGACAGATTTGGCTGGATCTTCATGAGGGTACCTAGTGACAAATCTTGACACCGAATTCATCCCAGCAGTATTTCAAGTCTGCATGAAATGCATAGAGGCATACAAGTTGGTAGAGTTTTGCACGTGAGCCTGTGTTAATGTAAAGTGGGCTTTATGGTAGGTCGCTCAAGTAACAGAAGTATTAGTAAGTAAGGAGTAGATTTAGTATGTAAAACCATAGAGAAAAATATGAACTGTGGATTTTACATGGAAAATAAATAATTGTCAGGTTTCTCAAATTATACTGTATTATTTCAGTCTCCTGATTTTTGTAATCATGTTTAGCTCTGTCTTTATTAAGTGATGCTGCTGCAATTTAACCATTTATTACTGCAGTCTGCTCTCAAAGTAGATTATCAGAATTCATTTGCTTAAATGAATTGAATTGTATTTCAGAACAAAATCATGTAACGTTAGTTGGGTGTTTGAGTCCACCCTCTGGAGCTGGTATGCCACTTTCCTCTCCTGTAATTGGGCTGTCCATGAATTGTCAGATACAGAGCAAGCGAGAGATTAGTTATTACTGGGAGAAGATGACTCAAAGCATTTCAACAGCAGACAATGAGATCTCTGTTTCATAGTGGCAGTAGAATAAAGTTGCTTTTAAGGCTCTGATCAGTTTCAAATACGATGTATGAAATGTTCTTTTGTGGTGTAGAAACCTATTCAGGGAGAAGAATTCACACAGGAGCATTTAATCAGCTCAGTGTGGGTGAATTTCACATTTAAGAGGTTCAAGGGAGCACATGTGAAACAACTGGTGTCTCATGTGATTTATCATCATTCGTTAGATGTGTTGAAGTACTCAGCATCCATGTGTGCAGGCACTTTAGGCTCACTCAAGGGTGTTAGTCAAATGGTGGTGCTACATGGGATTTCTTTTAAAGGAGGACTCAAAGTGCTGAAACACAGGAGAGGAAGAAAAAAAAAAAGCCTGTAAAATTGTTAACTCAGAACTTCATCTCTTGACTCTGGCCTTTTCATTTTCTCTAAATTAATGTTGCCTTTCCCTGAATTTCAAGAAAAGAGCAGAGAGATGCTGTTTCTGTGTCAGCCGTGTTGCATCCTCTCCACATTCAAACTTCTCCCTTCCCTGTTACAACCTAAGGCTTTACTCTAAGAAATCTTTTGTTTCTTTAAGTTATCCCCCATAAAACACCATATATGAGTGTACTGGGCATAATGCCATGGTCTGGGTAGCAGGGGCTGGAGCAGTGCCCTGTGGGGAGGAGGCTGCAAACTGACCCATGGTGGCCATGGCTGGTTCTAGAAGCTTCAGCCCCTTGAGGAGCATGTGCCTCAGGTGTGCTGGAGAGAAAGTAGCTGCCATGAAGGACCCCAGCTGCAGGAGACCCCTACAGAGCAGAGGAGCAGTGAGAAGCAAAGAGCCTGGGAAGAAGAGAAAGAAGCAAGGCGTGGCAGAAAGGCACCATTACAGACTCTCTGTGCACTTGCCCACAGGGCTGGGAGTGACCGAGCGGAATCCGCTTCGGAAATGAGGGGACTGGAGGTGAGGACAAAGGGAGGAGAGATGGCAGACTGCAGCTGAGTCTGGTGGCATAGGAAGAAAGTTGCTTCCCTAAGGGTTTGTTTCATTGTTTGGTTCGGGTTTTTTGTTCCCTTCAATAAGCAAGTTGGTAATTAAAAGTTTTGTGTTAATTTGCAATTAATTAAAATGAGTGAAATACCCCCAGTCCAGACTGATCTGCTGATGACAGTAAGCAGCCTGGCAAGTTTTCTTAGCTGTTTTTTTACAATGATGGCTGGATCTTGTGCAGCCAGGACGTTGAAGACATTGCCATGGAAGCTCATCAAGGGAGATTTTGGTGCTACAAAAAGCACCGGATGTTGGTTTGTTGTTTTATTTTTTGTTTCTATTAGGTGATGCTCTTCTCTCTGACTCTACTGGAGCACTACATGTGGAAAAATCTTTCTTGAAGTGAGCTATAAAACTTGAACTGACCTTGTCTAGTCATGAAAGATCATACCATGCTTCTCATAAGAGATGAGGTTGCAGTCATGGCAAGTTTCAGGTCATTTGCTATGTCTGCATTACCAAGGGAGAAGCAGTAACTAGCATGGGGGCTTTCTCCCCTGTTCTATCTTAGAAGTGTAGTCTTTTGAATTTATGAGGGCAGAAGCTGTTTGTTTCTTATTATTTTTGAACAATGCAAACCTCTTCAGCACTTTGTACAAATATGTATCTTGCCATTTAATTGGTGACAGCTGGATTTCTTGGAAGAAATCTCTATCTGTCCTAGAATATCAGCATGCTGCTATGACAGCTGATAAACCCCTTTTCCAATACACCCGATTCTTGTGCTTCTGACCATGTTCTAGAAAGCTATTATATTTAGAAGTGGTATTATATTTGGCTTTTAAAATTCATGTGTCCTATGCCCTAATACCAGGTCTCACTTGCTGCCTGCAGCCTAATTTTATTTTTTTTAGGAAAGGATATTTATCCAGGCTCTAAGGTGCTGTCAGAATGGTACCTTAATCAATCAACCACTGCTTATCCTCAGTCCAGCCTCCATGAACCATTACAGTACCAGCTATATTAAAGCAGCTTTCTCAGTCTGTCATCTGGGAAAGGACAGAAACCTTTGCAGGCTCTTTGTTTCTCTGGATACTAACACATTAATTACTGTCTCTCTCCACTCCTTGCTGCTGTTTGTAAGAAATTGGCATTAAAGAATCTATTCTGCTTATTCAGCAAGAGTTCTCAGTAGCAATTCACAAACTGCTTTACAGTGGGTCAGTATTGCTTAACCATCCCTCCAAGCAATACAAGTGGCACAGAACTTTTAATTGAGGTCTGGTGGTGTCACTGAAATGTTGTTTCACAGTGTAATAGCTGTCCCAATTCCTTTCTATAATACAAAAATAGCAATCACTAAGTAGAGAAAGATGCCATGTTAAAATTCTGTAAATTAAGCACATGCATTATTGTAAAGGCTATTTTTTAACATCTCATGCAATAAACTATGCTATCCAGTTTTGGTTGGTGGTGGTTTTTTTTTTTTTTTTTTTTTTTCCCTTGAGCATGCAAAAGCACTACTCTCTATCTTTGTGAGATTCTGTAGAGGACTGGAGGTCAGGACTTCAGGATTCCTTTTCTAACTGTATGAGTGATGCACAGTCTCCAGTATGTAGTAAGTGGGGGAAAGGGAAGATTTGATGCTTTTGATACTTGGGGGGTGTGTGTGTGTGTGTGTTATAAAACATACTTGCTTTGTTGTCTGTGGGCAAAAAAATGCTGCTCTAAAATAATCTTCTCTGTTTGGTTAGGGTGGTGCAATCTGGGTGTTCCAAACTCAATTTTGTAGGGATTAAATGAGTTTTGAGATACTTCTGTGGGACAGTATCCAAAACTCTGTGATCTCCCATAGCCCCCTTACCCTTTTCTCCCTTTTGCTACACATGCTTGTCAACAACTACCAGAGACTAAATGTATGGTCATGCACAGATACATAGGAGATGGCAAGATCACAATGAAAAAAGTAAGTGAGATCAGATGAATTTGCCTTGCAGGCTGTAGCTGGTTTCCAGATGTGTAGCTAGATGCTTCCTGTGCGAGATGCATTTCTCATGCTTTAGCCTTTGTATATTTTCTGGAGAGAAAATAGTGGGGGTTTTTAATACTGCATATGAATGTGTGGTGGAAGTGTTAGGTGGGTGTATAGGATTCTGACTTTCTAGAAAGCAGTTACTGCATATTGCTGGTTGTGATTTGTAACTGCAGTGGTTTTCTGTGTAGGCAAGAATGCATGAGGAAATGTATGAATGATCCCTTGGTAAAAGATTCACCTGTTTCTCTATGCAAATAGCTCATCTTTAGTGCTTTCCTAACTTGAATTTGAATGTTGCCTAGAATCAAGATTCTCTTCTAAAGAACCACACCTTCCTCTTGTGGTGGCACTTTCAGTTCAAGCTAGCTAACTCTAGGGTGTCAGTTGGACAGAGCTTCACTCCCAGACAGAATCCTTTAGCACTGCTTCAGAATTACATGGCACTCAGATGACCTAGATTAGTTTAAACTTAAACCAGCCATCCTGCAAAAATGTAGTCTTGATTGTTGACTGTAGGTATAGATACTAAATTGAAAACCTTCAGGACATTATGTACTGCTCATGAAAGGTCCTTAATTGACTGCAGTGGAGCAATAATTTAATCCATAGCCATTGACTGCAGGTCATTTGTAGAGGAATGCAACTGAATGAGTTGTAACTTAGTTTACAATGCCTACATCCAAGGACTCAAAGTTCTGATGCCTACTAAATAGGGCACAGGCTGGAAAATGTCAAGATCTGTTTTCTGTTTATTGTTCTGCCATTGACTCACTTCTTAATGTTGGTCAAGTTACTTCACTCCTGTCAGCTTTTGATTTCCCTGTCACTCTTGCCTCTTCTGTAAAGGGCAAAGCTTGAACACTTATTAGCACAAGGAGAGGCCCAATGCAGGACCTCTTTAACTGTCCTTGCTGTGTAACTAATATGTTGCTATTCAGCTATCTTTAGTTTCATCACCCAAGAGATAGATGCAGATGTAGAAATGTTGCCCCTTTCACCTTTAGTAGAATTCTTCCCCTTTAATTTGTATGTGTTAGTTTAGTACTTGTGAGTTACTACACTTTTACTAGAATGGAAGACAACAGAAACACAAGATAATTTGTAGATTTGGTTAACAATTATATTCCTATTTTGCCTGAATCAATGGCAAGATCTGCACATCTGTAGTTGTATGATTCACCTCTCTACATGCTTTTAATAGTATTCAAAAATAGCAGGGATAAACCCTGTCAGCTGAAGCAGTAGATTACAGAACATGAATCAATGATAAAAATGTGCAAATGGACCTGACATCAGTGGTGTAGCTGAAATATTATTTCGTGATTGCTCTTACGGATTTGCAGTATCTGCCCCCGCCATCTTTAATAGGTAGCTGTTCATGAATCAAATACAATTTCAGTCAAGAAGCAGCATGCGGTGGGAGCAAGTGTATGAACATAAATTACATAATTATTATTCCACTTGCTTTTATACATTTAATCACAAAAGAGGAGAAGCCTGAAGATACAAGATAAACCTCGGAGGCATCATAAACAACAGCAGCAGCAATCCAACATGTACCCTGTAAAATAAAAAAATATTAATGAATGATTGGGACATTTTAAAATTTATTTTCATCTTTCATGATCATTAGGCAGTAACACTAAATTAGCTTAAAGTATTTGTTTACTCTAAGTCAACAATTCTCAAAGCAAAAACTGCAGAGAGCTGGAAACTTATTGGGAATTTGTAGATACACCCCTCTCTTATTAGAGAAGGATAAAAGGAGGGGGTGTTTTTTTCCTGTATTTTCTTAGGGCAGCTGTCACTGCGTGGTACAGTTGGGATATTCTCAACTTTACTTTGAAAATGACAAGCAAAAATGTATGTTATTGTTAACTTTGCAACTGATTTGCAGTTGATATTTTAAGGAACCTGAAGTTGTTACCGCATCCTGCTGGGCTATGGTTGCCCTGGGGCTAGCCCATTAAAATAGCTGTGATTCTGCTACAAGGATGGGAGAGCTGATCACTGTGATTTAAAGAAAGTGACTTCTTTTGACAGTATGAATTTACTGTAGATAAAAAAAAAAAAAAAAATCTGTATTTTCAGACTGAGGTGCATTTTGCAAAGACAGAATTTGAAAAGATTCATCCAGAAAGCAATGAATCCTGCGGGCAGAGTTAAGTAAACTAAGTTGCATTAACTAAGTCGTGTTTCCACACTACAGGGGAGTATTTGTATGGTGTATATATAAAAAGGAAAGAGATGAGGGAAGTTGTGGTGCTTCGTTCTAAGCTTCTTAGCACTTGCTATCAGTTATCAATGGTAACACTATCTAGAGTTCCTGTGACAGAGCTGCCTTCCACGGGGTGCCGTTCAGGATTGGGCCTTTGAAAACACTAGGGGATAGAACTGATGGTTTAAAATGAAGGAGAAGGTAGCAGTGTATCTTGAGAAGAATGGACATGTGGCCCATCCAGACTCAGTGCTGCTTGGAAATGTCTGGGCCTGCTCTAATATGGTCAGGCCTGAGGGGTGAGTGGAGACGTGTCAAAGGCAGAGCCGGCCTGCAATAACAGTAAGCTGAAGCCTGCTAGAAAAAGATAGAAACTGCGAGAAAGTCAACAACAGAACTTGGGAGAAAGTCAACAACAGGATAAGAGACTGTAAGAATGTCAACAACTGCCTTGTAAGTAAGACGTGGCTGTGTAGCTTTAACCAATTATTAGTGATAATTAGGTGTATGGACAGAGCATGTAGCTAATAGCAATGTAAGGTAGCTCGTGTACTGATATAGAAAAGATAGATAAGCTCTGTGTGTGTGCTTGAATAAAGGTCTTCAACTTTGATCCCATTGGTCTGTGTTGAGTCCATTCTGTAATCTCCCACAGGAGAGTTTAAGTAGGATGGATTATAATAATCTAGTTTAAATTAATTGAGATCTAAATGGGGCAGGCCTTTGAACATCTCCCGAGTAAATATTGCCAGGATTTAGGGAGTGTCAAGTTTAGATTGTCCTTCAGAATTACCTCTTGGCATCTCTGTTTTATGTTTGCAGTGCGACTTCTTAAGAACTTTTGTTTATTAGTTACCCTTTATTAATTTCAGTGATGCAGTTCTGAAGTCTCCTGTTTATCCTTGATTTGTTTAAGCCTATTTTATTGGAAAGTCTACTGGGCCCTTTAAAACATATTCTATTGTCTAATGTCTGTGCCTGATTTCTTTGTTGGTGTTGCACCCCAAACCTGTTGTCCTTTTCCCCTAAAGGGAGCTAAAGTTGTTTGTAGTATCCTTTTTCCTGAAATATGATAGAGCAGATTAATTCAATTTAATTTATTTGAAAGAAAAGAAAAATTTGGGAATAAAATTTTATTTTGAATA
>JANHGN010019094.1:0-19574 GCA_024605025.1 Megaceryle maxima | reverse complement strand
CTCCTCTGGAGACTTTCAAAACCCACCTGGATATGTTCCTGTGTGGTCTGCCCTGAGTGATCCTGCTCTGGCAGGGGGGTTGGACTCAATGATCTCCAGAGGTCCTTTCCAACCTCTACCATTCTGTGATTCTGTAATTCAGTGAGTTCCCTTGTGCCCCTGGAGCATAGGCCAGAAGGCATCAGTTGTGATCAGCTTTTTATTCTATTTTATTCTGAAATGTGCTGAGGTTGTGCAGGCAGCACCCCTGCACCTGCTCCAAGAATGGACTGAGTTCAGGTCCTGATTGCAAATCCAGAACTTTGCATGGGAGCTAATTTCACATTAAATTAAAGAAAAACTAGGAGATGTTGAGACTGTTAAGTGGCTCCTCTGAAAATATCAAAGTCTTGTGTGATCTTCGCCTCCCCCCTTCTGTTTTCCCTGGGTTCCCCTTTCCCAGACTCCAGCTGTTCCCAGCCAAAGCCGGAGGAGCTCCCCTGATTATCACCTTTGCCGGGATGTGGATTGGGCATCTGACTTTCCACTTAGACGGGCAATTAGAAGGTTGCCCTGAAAGGCAAAGTGTCAGACACTCTAGGTAGGCGTTTGTGAAATGCAAAGGGGAAAAAAAACAGAGAGGGAGAGGAAATAGAGTCTCATCAGCAGGGTAAAGCTGCAACTTCTCACAGATTTTGAAAGAAAATAGGAGAGCAGCCTTGGTTCAAACAAAACCGTGGAAGGATCAGACAGGGAAATGTAACTGAGCTAGCAGTGGCATTTAATATGGCTTAAAACTGTTGTTGTCTCTCCTGAAATGCAGTGATAATGAAGAGTGAAGGTGCTTCTGTCCTGCCAAAGCCTTTCTTGTATGAAAAGCTTTTATGAAACCAATAGATGGAAATTTTGTCCCCATGTCCAGCTCTGTTAAATATTGTGGGACCTCACAGATCATCTCATGAGTGGTTCTGTGAAGGCTGGTCAGAGCTCACACTGGCGATATAAGCTTTAACTCAGCCACACTGCCACTGCGAAAGCTTACACAAGAGCTTAACTTTAAGTGTGGGAGTAACAGGGCTGTTGAAGCCCTTAAGGTGAACAGCACACACCTCCTTCTCCTTGAGCACCACACGAGTGCTCTGCACTTTCAGTAGTGAGGGAGGATGCCCGATGTTTTAATGCTGGCTTTGCTTTAAAACACCTTTACATTCTTTGAAAGAATTTCTGCTTATATGGGGTTCATTATGACATTGCACAGATCTTCCTTTTTTTGGTTGGGTTTTTTGTGGTTTTTTTTGGTTGGTTTTTTTTTTTTTTTTTTAACAGCATAGCATAGATGTTAATGCTGAACCACACTGCTGCCAGGTATGTAACATGTTCTGCCTTTCTTCAGAGACTGTGGTGCTGCTCAGATGGAAAGGATAACATGACAGCTTGACAGCCCTTGTATGTGTTACAAGTTGTACCGATATAAAAGCAGTGAGATAGTGCACAGAAAGTATCACAGCAAATGCAGCCCTGATTAAAGATGACAGGCCAGGAGATAATTTCCTGCAGCCCAGGCTGATGCCTGAAAAAGCCCCAGGTGTGGCCATATTTCATCCACAGCCTTCTGCCTAAGAGTTTGCGCTGTAGAAATCTCTGGAGTCTTCCTCACACCAGCCCAAGCTCTGAGCCTGCTCCATTTCCACTGCAAAGCCAGCTGCAGCTGAAGGAGCAATGTCCCGTCTCCCCAAAAGCAGGGAGTTTCAATCCAAATGTGGGCTAAAAACTAGCTACAGCATCCATCATACTGAGGCAATAACACAGCCGGTTAATTTTTAATTAGGCAGCTTAATTTTTCAGACACTTTAACAGATGAGAGTGGTGCTGTGCACAGGCAGGGTAGGGAGGGTCTGGGCACTACTGGGAGTCCCCAGGAGGCCTCACATGCAGCTGCTGGGAAAGGATGGGGGTACAGGCTGTGGGCACAAAGAGATGGGGATGTGAGATGCCAGATATGGGTGTTAGTGATGCCACAGAGTGGCATGTAGCCATCCAAGCTATCTATGCTTACAGCTTTCTATAAATCACTTCTTCCCCTGACTTCTGCTCTATGCTCACCACCAGGCCCACAGCCCCAGACAGGCCTATACACTGGGCTTGAGGGCTGTGAATGTAGAGGGGTGGGGGGACTGAGGAGGGAGATGCTGTAACATCTGTGCGGCTCTCCTGTCAATAAATAAGTAACCCTGCTGGCGGCAGGGCTGGCAGGGACTGATTGATCACAGGTTTGTGCCCTGTCCCTGCACTGCAAGACTCACAGTTCTTCCCACAGTAACACCGGCTCTCCTTGGCCACCGCCTCGCCCGCCCCATCTCTCCCAGCTGTCACACACATCCACACAGACCCACTGCTTGCTTTTATGTACCTTGTGGCCGCAGGACACCAGAGCAAAGAGAGCCAGATGCAAAGCAAGGGGAGCTGGACATGGTGCAGGATCCTGGTGGAGGAAACCAGAAGAGGGCTCAGCCTTTGTCCATGCTGCTGGTCCCAGCCCTGCCTCCCTGCTGTGATAATCTGCTCCCTGCAGCAGTCTGACCCTGAATGCACTGGACAGGATTACTTCCAGGCCTGGAGAATGATGTCTGGAGTTCAAATGCTGGAGGCTGGATGGAAGCCAGAATTAGTGCTCTTCATTCTCAGGCAGGAACCAGTTCAAACACTTTCTCCCCTGGGATAAATCATCGTCTTTGTTCTTCGTGAGCTCATGGCCTTCAGGCTATGCCCTGCCCCAAGCTGGGTGGAGAAGAACTGGGGCTGAATGCCAATGTCATTAACATAAATGCTACAGTCATGAGAAGGAAATGGTCAGAGATCAATCCGGCTCATCCAATTCTGATTCCAGTAACCCATGGTGCTGTAGCCCACTGCTAGTGACTGGTGAATCTGTGCATCTGCTTTTTTTCCTCCCCTTAAAGCTCTTCTTTTGCCACAGGTGTTTACACAAGTGAAAGGTGTCAGCCTACCCACAGGCCAAGGTGACTGCAACGATGACTGGGTGACCTCAGACCTGGAGTCTTGCAGGGTGGCAGGGACACCTGATATCTCATCCTTCCTCATGAATGGCTTAAAGCTACCGCAGTCCAATGGGTCCTTCTTTTCCTCTGGTCCATGGCCACCCTGTTCAGACAGAAAAAACTCATTTCAGAGTCCTCCCACCACCAGCAGTTTCAGCCAGACCCTCGGGGACCATGTCCCACAGAGATAGACAGCAGTGACCACTTCATCCCCAGACTTACTGGTATATCAGTAGATTATGAACTGAGGAGTCTGACACAAACTGTAGAAATCATTATCATCGGTGACACTGTGGCCAACAGCTCAGTACAGTTCAAAAAGGGATTAAACCACATTATCATTGTGTTTCTCCAGGGGGTGTGTTGGTCAGATGTCCATAAGGAAGGGTCGGGGTTAAAACGTTTCTCCTAGGAAGGGAGGGGGCAGGGAGGCAGCTCCTCTCCTGTACTACAGCTCCAGTTGATTGCCTGCAGGTTCTGGCACTGCCTGCTGCAGGTCGCACGGAGAGCATCACCTCTTGCCTGTCAGATACATTTTTAGGTTTTCTCTTTAAGGAAGTGTTGGATTAAACTCTGCAGCATCTCAGGGAGAAGTGCTGGTGGTGTGGACTCTGCTCCACCTGCCCATTCAGCCCAGTCCCTGCCTGAGTAGATAAGCTTTATGAGAAGCAGCAGGATCACACAGGCAATTGAGGAGCCCTGCTACTCTGTTTATAGGAGCTGGGCACTGGGGTACATTTAGAAATACGATAGATTTTTTCCCCTCCACTTTCAGACCTAAGAATAAATATAAGCAAACACATGGCTACTTTAACAAATGTATTTTATTGTTTTCTTGAGTTTGAAAGCACACAAAACTTGGAAAATTTCCCTAAATTGAAACAACTGTAACACACAACCAGAAAAATAACAGTGTGCTTCTACAAACTGTTACTCATGTAAGCAAACCTAAGTCCTAATATTCCCATTGACTTCAGGACTCTAAATGCTGCCTAAAACTGTGCTAAGCCCATGATGCAGGGGCCAAAAATAGAATCCTTTGAGTTCCAGATAATATTTTTTGTATGTGTGTATATGTATATATGCACACGATACATATGCACATATATATATGTTCCTTTGAGCTTTAGACAAGGTTTTATGTATATACATGTATGTATGTAGACAATATGTATATATCTAATATGTATGTAGATAATACATACATATATTCATATACTATATATATGTACATGTGTATATATGTGTGTGTATACAATATATACATGTAAGTGCTTCTGCTTTCCACCACAGACATGAATTGGACAGACATGGACCAAAACCAGGAGTCTAAGAATGAAAAGCTGAATCCAGGCATTACTTCTTTACCTGGTAACGGTCACTCCTCCTTTGCTTGTAGCTGTTTGCAGTACTCTGGGGTGGGGACTGACATGAACTGGACACAGCTCCATCAAATTCAATGAAATTTGGCTAACAACAATGGGGTGCCAAGGAGTGTCAGGCTCCATAGGTATCCCTCACATAGAAATACATGAAGAAGGATGCTCCTCTGAGACCACCTATATGGACAGTGCCTTTAAGAGCACCCTCTCTGCAGGGTAGTGGGGTGCATGGGAGCACCACAGCCCCAGCTGCTGCTAACCTTGGCAGGTGGGTATCTGGGGGTCCCCCCAGGACCTGTATTGCTGGCCCCAGGGTTGGGGACCAGTGGGACTCTGAACAGGGCTACAGGGAATCAGGGGACTGGGTGACATCCCTGCTGGCTGCCCAGCTCTCACACCAGTGCCATGCCGTCTGCGATGCAGCTGCATTTCTCAATGATCATGTTGGGAAACTCAGCTGCTTCGATCTCAGTGCGGTTGCCTCTCTTGACAAGGTACATCATGGGGAGTGGGGAGCTCTCCACCACAGCGCAGACACGCTCCCCATAGCCAAAGCGCTGCAGAGGGCTGGGGGGCTGCAGGCAGCTCCCCGAGCACCGGTAAGCCTGGTACCCTGCCGGTTCAATGATCCAGTACTGTGACCAGGAGAGCTCACGGAAGTTGACATAGTGTTTCTTCCGGCAGCAGGTGGACTTCCCTGGCACCACCTCCTCTTTGCAGTCCCCAGGGCCCCTGTGCACCAAAGGAGAAACAAGAGCTGATGCCGTAACTGGAAACCAGAAAGGTGGGAGAAATAATCTCCCCTGATAATAGCACAGGTGGGCCCCGAGACATGAAACTTGGGCCTTCATTTGAATAGCCAGACAACAAATATGGGAAGAGGAGAGGAGTGTGATTCAGCAGCAACTTTCTAACTCCTCCATTCACAGTGGTTTACTTGCCAGGGCAAGAGCTGAACGCCCTGGGCTGGCACACACAGTCCAATAATTCAGGGGCAAAGTTACACCAGAGACAGTACAGACTTAAGTTTCATACATACCCATAGTCTTCCAAGTTGAGGGTGTAAAGCACCAGTTCAGGTTTGCCTAGGGCTTTATCCTTTGGGTCCTGAGAGGTGAAACGCACGGCTTTGGCCATTTCCAAGGCATGGCTGCCTACTCTTTCTCCTTCAATCCAGACCTCCAGGAACATTGGCTCCCGTCTCTTGTTTCGCAGCCAGTAATGCACAGCTTGTGTCACATCAAAGTTCTTCCACCCTGACTCACGGATAGGAACCAGCCTGCATGACAAGGGCTTAGCATTAGAGAAATGCCCATCAGATAAAGCCCAGGTTTGCAGCACTGTTATTGCAGCAGAATAATCTGCTTCCCATAGATTGTCACGTGTCTCAATTACAAGATAATTTTTGCTGATCGCTCTGGGTTAACACCCAGAGCCATTAACCCACACCTCAAAAAGAAGCATGCAGATTTAACAGACACTGAAATAAACCCCTTTGTCCATGCTCATGTAAGGTATTACTTTATGCTTATACAACAATATAGCAGGATTATATGTGGCCTCAGTATTAGATCAACAGCCTGGTACACACCATTACTCCCAGCTTTCCTGTTCTAGCTGCACTGGGGATATGTTTCTACCCACCCAGAGAATTGGTTTGGTGTCTAATTCTGCCTTTAAGGGTTCTAAAATTTCCACAGAGCTTAAGGCTACAGAATCAGATACTTTTTTCATAACTTACTTATTTAAACCAGCTAATGAAATGGCCAATGGAAAGAATACCAGCAGCCAGTAACACGTGTGAGTTAGAGTGAGAGAGAAATGAACAAGGTGGAGGGTTTTAGAGGGGCAGACCTGGCAGTACACAGCATTGTTTGACACAGAAACAGATTATTTCAATGAATCATCATTTATTGCTGTCTTAACCTAACACCTGCTCTTACAAACTCATTCCGGGTTTAGAGGCTATAGAGCTTGATCCTACAGATATAACCCCATCAGACTGACAGAAGGCACAAACACATGACACCCGAACCAAGCCCAGAGGACTCATACCCTGTAATTAGAGTCCTGACTTCAGGAGACATCCCTTTCTTACCTGGAGTCTATCAGGGAGGTCCTGTTGGTACCATCATGCTGCCGTTGCACCCAGTAGACACTGACTCTGGCATTGGAGACAGGTCTGTGAGACTGCTTGGCAGGCAGGTTTGCTCTGTCCAGAGGCTTTTTGAAGAGTTTCAGTTCAGCCATTGTCACTTCACTGTTTTTAGGTATTCTGCCCTCCATGTCAAAGATCAGGTTCTGGCGCATGGTGGTGTCAGAGTAGAGGACTCCTCCTGCCATACCTGTGCACATAGGGAACAAAAAAGATCAGCCCGTCATTGCCATCCTGGTGAGCAAAGCTCCACGCTTTGTCCACAATTATCATCACAACACGCTCCTTCCATGCTCCCACATCAAGCCCTTGTGGCAGAGACAGCCACCTTTTCTAATGCATACTTGAATCAATGTCTTGCAAATTCCTTAATTCTCCTAAGTCTGAGTCTGCAACCTGGAAGAAAGAAATCTCCTGTATAATTTGACCACAAATTGAGCAAACCCTGAAAGGTGTGTGTCCCTTTGTGCCAGCTCTGGGCATGAAAGCAGGAAACTGCATCATTTGCAATGAAAAAGTGTTTTAATTTGCTGCCCAGGGTGCTATCTATGTCTTCTGAAAGTGAAAAAAAAATAAATTAAGTGTTCTTGTACAGACACTATTGTGCCTGTACAGCTGATTTCCTCCTTGATATTTTTCCAGACAAGAAATGAAAAGGCAGGAGAGAGTGAAACATCCTCAGATAGGTGTCATTCCTATCAGAGGACTTTCTGGAGTTTTCACCCAAAACCTGCAAGGTCTGCACTTTCTACTGACCTTTTTTTTTTTTAACATTATTTTTCCACCTGTCCAAACTGTTGCCTGATTACCTCTTCTATCAAGTGCCAGCAGCAGCCTGCCCTTTGCAAGGACTGTGAGACTCCCTCTCCAAGTGCCAGAAGTTATCAGTGGGTGTTCATCTTTAAGATGCTGTTACATGCACCTCTTCTACCCAGCTCAGGTTTGAAGGCAGACCCAAACCTCATTCCCACTGTGGGTTTG
This sequence comes from Megaceryle maxima, assembly GCA_024605025.1. Taxonomy (NCBI): domain Eukaryota; kingdom Metazoa; phylum Chordata; class Aves; order Coraciiformes; family Cerylidae; genus Megaceryle; species Megaceryle maxima. Next base: position 12,018 of record JANHGN010019094.1, on the reverse strand, counting down.
CCTCTGCCCACGCTGCGGCCGGCCAGGTGAACAGGGGCAGTTCCCTTGGCAGCAGCACAGAGCTTTGTGAGTTCCCGACAGCGACGGCAGAAAAGTTACCTGCGTTGCCAGGGATCCCCCTGAGGATGCCAGCCAGGCTCGGCAAAGCTCGGCGCTTCACTCTCTGGCGCTTCAGCATGGAGATGTATTTGTTCTTTACATGGTCTGGTATAACCAGATCCACCAAGTCCCTTTTATGAAGTTTAGGGACTTCAGAGAGCCCCAGCTGCTTCAGCAACACCTCCTTGAACCCTTCCTGGGTAAATGCTTGGACCATGATGACCAGGCAGAGCACAGAGAGCATCTGGACAAACCTTGCATCCATCCTCTTCTGTCGGTGAAGCAGCCGCCTGCCCAGCAGAGATGAAGGGGGGATCTCCCTGGGGCTGCTCTTGGCAGAGATGTGTTGACAGGCTGCCTGAGTGGGATGGAGGTCCCCTGCGCCAGGGTTTTATAGCCAGCCTCGTCCCACTGGCACAACAAATTCCACAAGTGGGGACGAAGAAGAGGACTTAAAAGGATCACTCCCCTGTCGGTAGACACATGCCAGTTTAACACCTTCATCTACAGCAAAGTTAATACAAGAAGGCTTAGGGGGACCTTCCAGATGCTTTTACGGGGAAGACATTTCCATCCTTTTTTAAATTCCCTGAAAACTTTTGCCCAGAAAACCCCTGAGTGATCACTGTCTCATGTTCAGCCTAGATTAGGGAGGAAAGATATCTGCAGAGTACATTTCTATATGTACTGCACCATATGATTCCTAAAGGAAGTGTCAATTTTTGTCTCACGGGACTTGCTGCCTAAAATAGCCAATATCAATCAGGACAATAATGCTTTAGCTGGAAGTCCATCTTTATGGCAAGCATTAAAAAATCATTGAAGTTCTTTTTGGGGGGATAGATGCCACTTTGATATCTGAATATTTGTACCAAGCATATGAATCAGGGCAGTGAATCAGAGCAGTTGAATAGTTATGGCCTTTTACGCTGCTTCTGAATCACAGAAGATGGAAGATGTACAGGCCTGACATTTCAGAAAAATGTCCCATCATTCTTCATGGATTCCTGTGGGTTTCATTATGCTCGTGCTTAAAAGAAGGTGGCTTTATATAAAGGCAGATCACCTTTTGGTGAACATGAGAAACCACTCTGCTTTTTTACAATGTGGATGAAGAATATTGGTGTTTTGAATGCTGTTAATAACCGCAATAGAGACCTGTCTCTGCAGAGCAAAGCCAACCTGGAGACTGGGCGGGGGGGGTGTGTATATTTACCTTGAAGTCAACCTTTAAACTTGAAGCTCACATGCTTTGATTCCCTGGACTTTGCTGGCCTAAGATATGGAATTCTATTTTTGAAACCAATCCCAGCAGAAGTGAACTGAAAAAAATTAAGTGTGAAGGACCATGGCACTTGGGGCAGACTCTCATCCTCTCCAGTGGTAACATGCCTGAGCATACATGCAAATGCCTTCAGAATCAAAAGTTCTTTGGATTTTATTATGTCTCTGTAAATGATTTAAAACTGGTCCAATTTCATCCAATGTCCAGGCTGAATGGTGTGCCCTGAGAAAAGTCTGGCTGGAGGGTCCAATGTAATGAACTTGTACAAAAGCTCCCTGTTGTGGTTCATCCCTCATTAAAACAAGTGTCAGCGGAGGCAGATTGCTCTGTCCACAGAGGAAAGCAACAAAGTTGTATGAAAGAGCCTAACTAAACACTTCTGCTACTGCTCATTTTGTCTTTAGAACCTTTTAAGAAACTTGTCTCCTTAAACATTATAAAGCCTCCATTAGATGTTAAAGGGGCACCTTATGTAGTTGAATTGAGTTTTAAGGCTAAAATGGAAACATAAACTGAGAGAGAACTAAGTTTGTGCATGGCTCAGGGCAGTACATTCTTCAATCTTTCTCTGTGTAGTATCTTTCTCTGAATGAATCAGTAATTTCTGTTATATTCATTCCCAAGACACAAACAGCAGTGAAAAATATCCACTTCATTTGCCCACCTCAACTTCTACTCATGTCAAAAACTCCTGCTTTTGCCAAAAAGAGGAGGGAAGGGTTTTTTTTTTCTCAAATCTTTGTGAGCCTCTTAGCCCTTTAGTTTACTACTTGCTCCACACAAACGGCTGTTTCCTCCAGACTGACTTCCCAGCTAAATGGCATGACTGATTTTCATGGGATGGGACAAATGCTGTCAACACAATGAACTGCATCAGAAACTTGGGTCACAAACTGCATCTAAGCAATGTTCAGGTGGCTCACAAAGTTTCCTTCAGATAGTCTCTATAAGTGTTGGATAACTCAGTTCCAGCAGTGAATTTATGTTTATATAGTGACCATAACCCAGATAAAACTGCAGTTCACAGATTTGTAATGTTCTCTCTCTCATATTAAAAGACCCCATCCTGTAAACCTTTACCCATACAATTGGTCTTTGCTTCGGAGAGTGATCCTACTGTGCAGTGAGGGTGCTTCAAAAATACCATGATAACATGAAATTAAAATGCCCGATTCAGCTCCAGCAGCACCTGGCTTTCCTGGATCTGGATGTGATTTCTTCTGTAGCTGATGTCTAATCCACCAGGACTCTTCACTGTCCGATGTGTATTGGAAGGTGATTTATGGGCTTCACAGGTAAAATAAAATTATTGACCAAACACAGTTGAAGCTCAGCTAAGAAGAAAACAGAGGATGTGGATTGTAGGCTTTTCACAGGAGACTGATTATCTGGTCCAATTGGAGGATTTGCCATTCCCCCTTTGTCATGCAAACAAGAAAAAGTCAGGAATTTTATAATAGCTCTTTTTGTGTAATGTGGATTAGAACCTGCATGGCACATTCAAAATGTCAAACAGAGAATTTAAAGAGGCTGAAGGGATGAAGCATGAGCGACTCACAGTTTTAGTAAAAGCCAGTACTTAGCGGAGAGAATCTCTGTATTTAGGATTTTAATTTATTTACAAATGTTTCTCTTAAGACATTTGCTGGATGTATCTATGCAATGATTTTTAGTAAATAAATCCAATGTGTTCAAAGAGAAAGTGTGAAAGGCTTAACCTAGTTATGGAGATATTATCCTGGGAAACAAGAATGTTTCAAATATATTTGCAGAATGTCAGTGAGGATCTGAATATTCCGTTTGTCAAGATATGAATTTTTATGGACATAATTATTTTGTATTACAACTGGGCCCATATTAGAACAGCTTTTTCTTGAGTGATGTGAAAAGCAACAATTTTTGTGTGCTCCAAGAAATGCCTTGATTTATGCAACAGGCTTACCATACACAGAGATAGGAGCACATCTTTCTGCAGATTTTGGTCTGTTTTTCCCCAAATTCAGTACCTTTTGAATCTAGGAGTGTTGAAGGAAAAATTATAATGGTTAAGACGCAGGTATACACTTGAAAAGTTAAAAAATAATTCAAGTAGAAGTTCTTTTTCATATTCTTTTTCAGTCAGCAGACCAAGCTTTACATAGTTAACAAACCACACAAAAATAGTCTGGTCATGGGAAGTGCTGAGTCTTAAAAGTGGAAGTAAACTGCAGGCCATGCTTGAACGCATGCCCTTGTCACGCTGCCCCACCCACACACCCCACCAGCCACAGCTTCAAACTTGATATTCCCACCAGCATTTTAAACCCAGGCTACACACCTTTAAGTGGGATTTCACAGGATCTTTAGCTTCCTTCTTGACTGGCACAATCTTTGCTGGTGGTTGGAGCCCTGTTCCTCTGCTGGGCCCAACCCTGTGTCAAACAAATCATACAGAAAGCATGGAGCTCACCAAACCCACCAAAGCAACCCCACTGCCAGCAGCCCAGTTTCACTCAATCTGTTTTTATGCCTGATTCCTAAATAGTGACTGAGGCAAAAAGCATTTCCATCTCCCATCTCTCAAGCTGCTCAGCACCTTTAGTGCAGGATGAGAATGAGGTGTCACTGAGAGCAGGAGACAGCATTTGCTAAGCGCATGGTGTAACCTGCTCTTGGTGCAAGCACAGCTTGGGGTGCAACACAGCGCAACAGTCGTCCCCCTGCCAGAAAGACAGCCCTGTATGCTGTTGCTACTTTTATGCAAGGAGAAAAGGGCAATACATGCTTTACTCTGTCAACCCTGTGTATCTCTGGGGATGATGCAAATTGCTCCAGCGCAGACAGCAAGTGAGCAGGCTACAGGGTTATTATCACATTTGTTTGCCACTTTATCTCCAGACACCACCAGCGACAGGCCTGGTCTAGAAATGCTCTGATTTGTACCATACTTGTTCCTTGAAAATGGCACAGGTCTGCTCAGAGACACTGGGAAACTGGCTTGCAAGGGTGGTGGCTTTTCCATCCTCTGCCTCTAGAGACAGCTTTTCTTCCATTAACCTCATGAATAGTTTGCTCTGTGTACAGAGACAGAATAACAGCACCGAGGACTTTTATGGGGCTGGTACAGCTCACTGAAGCTTGCGTGTGTGCTCCACACAGCCTCAGCCTGTTCTGCAAGAATCTGGCATGGCGAAGTTGCATAAGATATGGCCTGATAACACAAGAGATCCAGCTTTTATCTGGCTCTTAGGGCTAAACTGAAAAGAGTGAAGCCACTCAATGCAGAGCTTGGATCTGCACTAAATCCTTTTTGCTAGTTCTGTTTTGTTTCAAAAATTTGTCTGTGTTTTGTGCCAAGAGGCCTTGTGCTTGATAGGTATCCTCTGATTTACCTGGCCCTACATATGCATTTCTGTGCACCCTCCACTGTAAACATAAAATCATAAAGTGGATTTTACATCCTTATTGTGAACTCTGGCTAATACGATACTGGGAAATAAAATGCTGTGTCCCCTGTCTGAGCCAAACCATATTTATTCTGACACGAGAGCACACAGATATCACATCAAAAACACTTCAACCACAGCTTCAGTACTTAATATTTACTCTGCCTGTCAGCTACGGAGCCAGTTTCAGTAGCAAGTTTTGTGGTGCAAATGATCATCTGCTTGAACTGCACAGAAATTATCCAATTCATTTCATCTAGGCAAGGACATGAGCCTGCTTTTCCTCATGACTAGTCCAGGCCAGACTCAACTGGCCATCTCCAAAGGAAATGTCTCACAGATCACATATCCTGGTGAGTTACTTTCACAAATGCTGGTGGTGAAGCCCCAAGCATCAATGGGGATATGCATTTATCCCACAATGTATCCAGGATAGTAAAACCCCCATTTTATTTGAGAGAGATACTGCACACCTCCTTTGATCTCAAGCTCAGTTGATATAACTTCTGGTGCTGTGTATCTTAGATTGCATTGACTTCAGCAGGCCTTCCATAGGCAGGCTTCTGCTCTTACTCACAGGCTTGTTTTGGTCAAACGGTCCAGACAAAAGGCTGTCTGTTTGAAGAGGATTGGATAAAACGTCCAAAGTCCCACCATGTCCTTGGTCAGATGATCTCAGCTGGCTTGATCACAGGGTTTGTGTTGGCAGCATTTGCAAAGTGCCAGTGTTCTGGCAGAAAAGACATCTCCAAGACTTTTTTTTTTTTTTTTTTTTTTTTTTTTTTTTTTTTTTCAAAAAAGAAAACCAAAATGTTTTATTATAGTTTTTTTTTTCCCCCCCCCCGCCCCCCCCCCACCCCCCCGTCTATGCCTTGTTTGTAGCTGGGGAAGCAGGATTTATTACCACTCTGATGGCTACAGAAAAGGCTGCTAGCAGAAATGCTGACGTTTAGCAAATGCTGTTGAATCAGATAAATAAGCATACAGCCCTAAATTGCTTGCTTTACACCATCATCCACTTCATTAAGGAATGTCCCCATTACTGAGAAATAGATGTATTTTGTAGGAGCACCACTTAATTTTCTAATACGAGATGATTTATCTTACTTAAAATTCTGCTGCTTTTTTTTTCTTCTCTTGCAGCTGTACATTTACACTGTAAAAGTTTATCAGCTTTTTTTAAGAGTATGTTTTTCCTGCCTTAATGATGCAATTGAGAACCTACCACCAGACCAGGCAGGTCTGGTGAGGTTCTGAGAGGCTGCACAGGCTCTCTCTGACCTTGGTGGTGCTTGCTGCTGAGTTGGGCTTTAACCAACATGCTCCAGTGAATGTCGCTGTGAGAGCTCACTGTGCTGTCCCAGAGCTCACCTGTCCAGCAGAATGGAACCTGTGTGTGAGGCAGGCATCAGGCATGCTGGAGCAAAATGTGGCAGCCGAAGGTTTAAATGCACATGGTGTTATTTAGAGAGCTGGGCTCCATGTCGACACAGCTTTCAGGCCAAATGCTCCATAGACTTCTGAAAGTTTGGTGCGTGTCCACCAGTATGAGCCAGCAGTGTACTGAGGTGTAAAGAAGGCCAATGGCATCCTGACTTGTATCAGAAATAGTGTGGCCATCAAGACTAGGGGAGTGATCGTCCCCTGTACGCTGCACTGGTGAGGCCACACCTCTAATACCGGATTCAGTTTTGGGCCCCTCACTACAAGAAGGGCATTCAAGTGCTAGAGTGTGTCCAAAGAAGGGCAAAAGAAGCTGGTGAAGGGTCTAGAGAACAAGTCTTATGAGGAGCAGCTGAGTGAATTGGGGTTGTTTAGCCTGGAGAAAAGAAGGCTCAGGGGAGACCTTATTGCTCTCTACAGCTCCCTTTAAAGGAGGTTGTAGTGAGGTGGGTGTTGGACAAGTGATAGGACAAATTTCATGTTGTGCCAGGGGAGGCTTATGTTGGATATTAGGAAAAAATTATTCACTGAAAGGGTTGTGAAGCATTGGAACAGACTGCCCAGGGAGGTGGTGGCATCACCATTCCTGGAGGGATTTAAAAGACGTGTAGATGTGGTGCTCAGACATGGTTTAGCTGTGGACTTGGCAATGCTGGGTTATGAGTTGGACTTGATCTTAAAGGTCTTTTCAATGTAAATGATTCTATGTCCCTTAGCCCTTACAGATTCTGCACAGTTTGTGTAGGAAGTGGCCAATGCCATAGTTTTTCTGTCATGCCAGTACTTTTGAAATACTATTCATATTGCAGCTGCAGCAGTGAGTAGCCTGGCTTAATTATGGATCGTATTTCCTCCAGTTAATTTTAACTCTAGGAACTTTTGCTTCACTAAACAGACTTTCCTCTTTTACTAAGAAAAAGAGAAAACAAATCACTTTTTCCCAACTCAGATGGATAGAGAAAGAATAACACTATATTCTAGCAGCTGTAATTTATTTCTATTACCAGGAGAAGCTGCAGAATCAAAAAGACTATGAACTACATGTTAATGAAACTTTAATAACTTGCATTACTAACTTTGCTGAAAGATTTTTTTTTCCCTGCAGTCCAAAAATAAAGATTAAAGTCTAAGATGAGTGAGATCTAAAAGGAACCTCTTCTGCTAAGCACTGTGAGCTGTCATGAAAAATAGTAGTTTGTTAGTGTAGTGCAAGTAAGAAAAAGGGCTGCTTCTTGAATGGAAAATTACAAAAGAAAGTGCAAGATTGTAGAAGACAAAATTAAGTCATAACATTCACAGAGATTACAAGATAGAATTGACAAATATTTTAGACTTCTCTAATTTGGTACATCAGATAGAGTGCAGAGTAAGTAAGTAAGCCAAAGGCTTCCATTAGTCCTCACTGAGATATTTAAAATTAACCTGGGGAGTGCTTTAGATTGGAAAAATGATACCTGCAACCACAGGAAAATAAGATAAACTACTTATATTATATTGTTTTCTATCTGTAACATCTGCTGCTAAAGTGACTTTGGGGCTATTGCATGTCAGTAGGTTTTACACTGTGGAAAGAAGATGTATTCAGTTTCACAATAATTACTTGCACGTTGCTTTTTTCCTTGATGTTAACAAACACTAGTGCCATGATCAGAAAGATGATGAAGTAGAATTCTGAACGGGTCCATCAACAACACCAGGCCTGAGATCTGGATGAGCTGGGCTTATAATGGGGGAAGACATCTGAGAGCCTTCTGGGGTCAGGAGGGGGAGGTAGGAGATTCAAGAGGTACAAAATAACATTCTTGGAAATGACGATCTGGATCAGACTATAATCCCTAATCCTGATGCTTAATTTTGATTCTTCTAAACAGAAAGAGACAGGCTCAACTGGCTGTAAATGTTGCACTGAACTTTGCAGGTATCTTTTCTTCGTCTTCAGAATTCTCTTCTGAGAATGGTCTTAAAGGGCTATAGAGTATTTGAAATGCATTGTAAAAGATTTTAGATCTGTTAATAATATTTTGAATCATTAACTCATTTTTGAAAACCTACCAAGTCATTTATTATTTGTGCTGATTTATTATTTATCCTGTTCATTCCATTCCCCTTCTGTCTAGACTGGGTACCTTATTACACCTTTGAGAACTGTGTAATAACAAATATCAAAATAGCCCCCTAATATTCTTTTGCCTTCAAACAATGCTGCAGTGTTCAGGAATGAGGGTGTATGGATAGACTGCTTCTACTCGAGCAATACTACAAAGCTGTTTTCACTTAAATATTTATATTATCCTTGTACTGCTTTTGTAACTTTTTTTGGTATGTTATTACTTTTTAAAGAAAAAGACTTCAGTAGGAAAGAACTGGAGAAAATACAGTTCCTTGTGTATTTGACTCTGAAACAGGACACAAAGGGGTATTTTACTTCATGGCACAGGTTAAATTATGTATTTTCCTGCCATGCACCCATATCTATGTAAATGAGGAGTATAAAGTTTCAGATTTAACATGGCCGTTGTAAAAGAGTAAAATAAAGCTGTGTGACCTGACTAGTTTTAATCCTTTTAGCATTCATACTACAGGACCCTGGGAGATGCATCATGGTCGTTTGATTTTAAAAGGGAATCTAGCCACACTTGTCCAGGTCACTTGAAGCGTGAAACACAAACTTTAGTTGTTTTTTGTTTTTCTTCTTTTCTTCCCTAGCCATTTGCTTATTCAAAAGCATTAATCCAGGAATGGCCAACATTTCCATGCAGCAACCAAATGCATTTCTGACCCTTAATTTTGGATTCAACAAATTCTGCAGGAAATGAGGAAATGCCATGCATCTGAAGCTGGTATCCATCAGCTTTCCAGGATGAATAACTATAGTAAAGGCACAATGACTAAAATTTGTTTTATTTATGCAGCATGGCTGTTACCTTCAGCAATTGCCAGTACAGAATTCAGGCTCTTTGGACAAATCGTACATCTGGAGAATATGTTCAAAGGCACAAAAAAGAATTCAGAGTCCATTTTTCATTGATTTCAGCAAAACTTGGGCACCTAGTCCCTCCTCTCTGCTTTGATTCTAAACCAGAGTGAGGAATATTTTACTTCTTTGATAGCAAAACTACAGTCAAAACAGGGACATAGATGAGCCAGGAATTAATTTGAGATACTTACTCTGTTTGACCAGATCCGGTAGGACCCCTCAAAGGCAGACTGAAGGAAAATGGTGTTTTCAATGAAGTTCAGGTTCTGCAAATCCAATGGAAGGGCTTTGAAAATCCTGATGTGCAGCAGACTTGGAAGACTGGCTCTTAAAACTCTTTGGAGGCTGCATTGCTTGATTTGTTCTCAGTCCCTTGTGGTAGGAGAGTTTACCTCTGGACTACACCATGTTCCCAGGCTGGTAACCACATGCTGTTCTAAATAAGAAAATGATCCAATTCACAACAGAACATGAAAATATACTATTGCCTGGACTTGCCTTGAAACTGATCCAGCAGCAATTACAGAATACAGTTGTCTTGTTTCCTAAGGAAAGTGGACAGGAACTGGTTTCTTACCACAATTTCATGTCCTCTGAGGAATGCTCTCATTGTGATAACTCGAATAGTAAGTTCAAGATCTTACATTGACATATGAAACCCTTCTCATCTTCACAGAAGCTACGGTGCAAAGGAACTGAGATCAACCTGTCTTGCCACTCCCCAGAACAGTCAGCATTTTGGGGCCTTAAACCTCAAGTCTACTTATCACCACGTGCGACAGTGCCAGCTTACACCTACTCTCTCAGCTGTGCCTGTACAGTCCCAGGAACTGATCCAGTCAGGGTGTAAAAGAAAAGGTGCACCATATTGTGAAGGCAGGAATAGTTTGCCTCGGCCCAGGGAACATGAACCTTTTCTTCTGCCTTGGAGTCCATCTCACTCCAGAAACTCCCATAAAGCGGCTGTGCCACATTACAGGACCTGCCTTTAACTCCTCCCAAATTAATTCCGATCACTCACTTCATTACAATCTGGCATATAATCTGAATATATAAACATCTGCTTTACTGAAACTGTACAGAATATCAATAGGAATGGAAAGCTAAAAAGATTTGGTCTCTCTTCCCAGTTCTGTCCCTGACCTTGAGCAAATTGCCTTGGCCAAAATTTTCAAGTCCATATTTAGACACCAAAATAAATAACCTGGTTTTCAAAGGCACCAGCCAACCACAGCTTCTATCAACAAAACCCTAATCACCAATAGACCCTAACAACTACTGTACATAAAGTATCTTAGTAAAACAAGAGACATCCCTCTTGCCATCTGTTACTGCTTACTTTCGAGAAAGAAAGTTCTCCATTGATCCATAGATCACCCATGTGCTCATGCTCAGCTTGCAGAGACTACATTACTTTCCCTTTTTACACAAATCTAGCCACACTCTCACTCATGAGGCAATGTCAAACGTGCTGAGTACAGCTGGAAGAGATGCAAAAGAATACCTTTACACCCTCTGCATATATTTGAAAGGAGAAAGGTGGAACAGCAAGAAAATAAAGTGACTGAGAGAAAATAAAATCATTACTGAAAATGAAATATGAGAAAAGATGAATGGGAGGAGGAAATAAACTACCACAGAAAGAGGAACAAAAGAGCAGATAGGGAGGGATGAGAACTGGCAAGTCAGAATGCATGGTGATAGTATGTCCAACTGGTGATCACATGTGGAGGAATGGCCAGTATTTAGACAACTCTTCTGCTTCCCTGAAGTGGAGGTGCCAGAAAGTGCTCAGCGAGGGCCCACATACATTGAGTAGCAGTTATACACTTGGAATTGGTTGGATGCTGCTGCACCCCACCATTTCCAGTCATGCTCTAGTAAAGCCAGGCCCTGGGCACAGGATCTTCCTCACTGGAAAAAAACACACTTCCCTTAGTCATGGGTGTTTGCCAGTGGGGTAGCTCTTCACAGCTTCCAGCTTAAGCCACTTGGCATCCTGTCACCAATTCACCCTGGCCACTGGCACCTCGCGTACCTGGCACCTGACCCCCTGCTTAGGCTCACCAGGATCATCCTGATGTCATTAGTGCCCCCCCACTCGCCTGCTGCTGTGTGGATCTGCAAAGGAGCCAAGCCACTGCTGTAGTGGAAAATGTAACAGGGACCTTCTCAGCTCTTTGAAAGGCAAAATTTGAATTTAACAGATCAGGCCTATTTCTAAGGGCTGAGATGCACAAATCTACAGAGATAATTATGGGTGCAAGCTTGTAGGCACATACAGAAGATAATAAAGTGTAACTCTTAGTTCTGCTGCTTTGGGTTTGCTTTGAGTTAACCAGAAACTAAAATAAAATCAGAGCTCTTTGAAATCCTTAAAGTCTGTGCTCATGTTGGTTTTTTTTGTTTGTTTGGTTGGTTTTTTGTTTGTTTGTTTTGTTTTTTTTTTTTAATCTGCAAATCCAGAAGTGGGAAGAGGAAATTCTTGCCCCAGGGGAAAAAGATTATTAATTTAAAAAGTTCTTTAAGAAATATTTAATTCAGATTTCTATTCAGATATATTATTTTTTTAAAATATACTTATTTAAAGTATAACTACCTATATTAAGCCTTAAGCTTTGACACTTTTAAAATACTGTAAATTACATTCATAAATGTTCAAGCAGTGTGTTTGATGCTGACATTTTAAGGGAAGTCGAGCCAGTGAACAAGGAAAGGTCATCACCAAGGCCTTGGAACCCAGTTCTTATGTCTAAAACCTGGGGATCCCACTGGACTCTTTGCAGATG
>JANHGN010019093.1:59166-80976 GCA_024605025.1 Megaceryle maxima | reverse complement strand
TTTCTCATCACTGAGTACTTAGACTTCACCAGAAGTTGAAGCTGCCATGGATTTTACCTGCAGTAACATAAGAACAAGTGGGGTCTTCAGGGGTTGCAGGCTTTTTAAGAAGAAAAATTGCACCCCAAACCACACTTTATGCATCAGAGGTGTTTTTTAGGTCTGATTCAAATCTTTATGTGAATTCAGTGGCCACAGACACAGGTGAGTCTCCTGGAATTCAGATATTCATTCCCCTGTTCTTGTCCAAGTTCACACAGCTTACAATTTGCCTGCTTTCAGCATCTCCATTACTCCTAAACTGCATGAAGCATCAGGGAACACAGGACGAAATATGGAACATACCCTGTTGCTCATGTGCACAGAATTCACGGATTGGGGTGATCTGTTGGAGAGGGAAGTCACTGTATGTTCCTGCTGTTCTCAGCCTGTTCAGTCACTTGTCCTTTTCTTCCAGCACAACTCATGGATCCTGGCAGAAGGAACAAGTTAATGTGCTGTCATTAATGTAGTTAAGATGTCCTCCATAGGGATTGGAAAGATGTAGGGACAAAACAGTCCTGTAAATTTTAATGTTATTTGCTTACACATAGTGCTAACAAGAATCTCAGCTCATAGTTTCTAATCTATGAAGTGAGGTCTCTGAATTAGCTGTAAGGTCTTCCTTTCACATGCCTGCCTACCTCTCTTAACCATCTCACCATCTTTACATGTTTTTCAGTATCCCCTTTCCAACTATATACAATATTTTTCATTTTCAGTCCCTGGCATATTTCTGCAAGGGATCCTCTGAGGAGCTACTGGTTTTCTGTGTTACTCAGATTATAAAGTATATAACCTGTAAATCTTAAGCAGTTTGGGACATTGTGTCATTTATATGGTTCCTGTAGGTGTAGAGTTATGTGTTCTATATACTATAAGGCAACACTGAAGTGACTTCAGGACCCATTATCAGTGTTTGGGGCTAACCCAAGAAGAATTGTCTAGCATCAGATTACAAGTCTTCTAGTACAGGTGTCATTTAAGGAGCAGGTCCAGAGATTCAGGGTAGTTCATTAGAAAAAGCACACAAATTTAATCTTCACCTGATACTGTTTTGATTTCATCCCACCTCAAATAATTTGAACAAAATAGTTTCATTGGATCATCAGACTCATAACTAGAACTTCCCCAGTTATCATCTGTGTTATTGCTTACAAAATAGAGTTGTACAGCATATAGTTTATTGTCATGGTTTAACCCCAGACAGCAGCTCAGCCCCACACAGCCACTATCTCACTGTCCCCAGTGGAATAGTTGAAAGAATCAGAAGGGTAAGAGTGAGAAAACTTGTGGGCTGAAATGAAGACAGTTTTAATAGCTAAAGTACAAGTGAAGAAAAACTATTAATTAATTCACTCAGTCCCATTGTCAGGCAGATGTTAAGCCATCTCCAGGACAGTTGGGCTCCATCACATATAACAGTTACTTGGAAAGAAAAACACCACAACTCCGAATGTTCCCCCTTCCTCCTTTTTCGCCTAGCTTTGATTGTTGAACACTGTGTTACATGGTATGGGCTATCTCTGTAGACAGTTGGCGTCAGTTATCCCAGCTATGTCCCCTTCCCACTCTTGTGCAACACTAGTCTTGGGCAGCATGATAAGCAGAAAAGGCCCTGATGCTGCTTAGGCATTGTTCAGCTGTGGCTAAAACATCGCTGTGTTATCAACAGTGTTTTCATCACAAATCCAAAATATATCCCCATACAAGTTACTATGAAATATTAACTTTATCCCAACCAAAACCAGTACATTGATGACGTGGAATAATTTGGTATCTGTGATAGAGATAACAATATTAATGGTAGCCCTGATGCATCAAACCTTCATTGGGCAAGAGTGAAGGTTGACTTGAATTTGTAAGTATGAATTGATTCAGAGAAGGATGAGTACACTTATAGTTTATATGCAATTTCTTATAAAGCAGCATTACACTTGGCTAATAATACCAGTAGAAATAACATATTCCAGATATTTATCATGCAGCTATGGACTACTAAGAAATTTTATTATCTTTAAGAGAAAATGTTGTCTGGGATGACAGGAAATGTCTATTTCTTAATAGCTTTCAGTTTCTAAGGGACTACTGTTACATGGCAATTCATTTATTCAGAGGGAGGGTTAGAATTTAGGGTGAGGGTTAGCCTTTTACAGAATGCCAGATGTCTAAAACTGGTTACATCACAGAAGAAAAGCTAGATTAATAAATTTTCACTAAGAAGAGAGGGAATTTTTGGATTTGTAACTGTAAAGGTGAAAAGAAAGAATAGGCAAGAAAATGGCAAGTATGATTTTCTAAATAATCCTATAAACATGAGTAGCTTGAACTGAAAAATGTAATTAATATTTGCACATTGTAATTACAACTTATGTGTCCTCCTCCACCTAGCTTTGGGAACAGAAGCAATGTCAGTAACACTATAAATAGGCAATAGCTGAAATGAGCAGTTCATGAATACCTAATAGCCTGAAATTTGTTAGCATAAACTGTTCAACAATTTTCAAACATATTTGCAGAAATCTGTGTATAAATGAGTCAGTAACAGAAAAAACAACCAAATTAGTCAGATAGTTAGACCACAGCATAGTAATAGACACATAATAAGGCCTGTTCTAATGAATATATAACTTGTTTTGAACACAGACATAAAATGTATTATTGCAAATGACCAGTGTTGTGCAACCTGTAAGTGCCTCTGGATGCATCCTTCATCTGTAGATGATGTCACCAAGTTTATGTGAGTGAGCAATAGAAGCCATTCACAAAGGCTTCTTTGTCTTCGGGGAGTAATAGTTGCATCTGGTCAGATTCACCACTGAAATCATATATCACATGATGCAGGGCATGCTAATCAGTCATGTCAACATGTGTTTTACTGTGCTGAAGTCTATACAATCCAACAAATCATGTCTATCTGTGGGATGGTTTGCCTGCAAATGTACTGTGCTTTTTTGAGAAATATAGAAGTCCTTCTTTAATGGAACATTTAACATATTAACAGTACTATCATATGCAGATAGTGCATTTCTCTTTCATTTATAAAAAGCATATGCTTGTACAAGCCCGGCTATTCTGTGTTTGCACCCATCAGGTTTTCATGTACAAGAAGGCTTTCAGGCACCTAACAGAAAAAATTGCAAGCACATTGATGTCACTTGCAGTGGTTCCATGCAAGTGTGTTCAGTCTGATGAATATGCATCAATTGAAGGATTATAGCCACAAACTGGAACTATGGACATATGAACAGAAAATAATTGCTCTAATAATGAGTAGTCTTTTTTCTTTGCATTGATAATACAAGTTTACTTATGAAGGCTCAAAATAAAAATTGGCAGTAACAACAGAGTGAAAACTCCTTAGTTTATGGAAGATAGTGCAGGGCTATGCAAATAATGCTGTGCTTTATTGTACTGTTTGATGTGTTATACAGGGACCCCATGCTCAGCTTGAATGGAAACAGAGGCAGAATAGTCTATCAAGATTTAAATACAAAACCGATTATTTTGAATCTTTTTTAAAATTTTTTTTTCTTAAATTAGTCCATAGTGCATTAAGGCTACAAATGTTGCTCACATACAGAGAACTGTTGACCTTGCTGAGAAGGTCAAGCAATGTCCCAGCAAGAACAGCCCATAAAACATGGGAGTAATTCTTTACTGAAGGAATTCTTATTTTTATTCAGATATGAAGGTCATGCAAAGAATCAAATCACCCGAAGCAAATATTAAATAAATTCCCTTGTTGGAACAAAGACATATCCTTTCATTCAGAAGGGTCAGCTTTTTAAAATTCTGCTTTTAACCACTGTCCATTGCCATGCTGGTTACTGAATTACACCACAGTAACTCAGAGAGGTAGACTGGATCACGTATAGAACATCTATTTTCATTTGTTCTGTGATTTTTCTGTCATACCACCTTTTGTCTTCCCCAAGTTTCCTTATCACTTATGGTGAAGACTGACATCCATATCTTGCATTGACACATAGACCAGCTCTGATGCACAATTTGTCTACCATTTGTCTAGTGATCTCGGGTAACACTGCAAAGCCAGGCACCCGGCTGCACTACAGATAGCTCAATGAACTTGGTTCTTGGACTTCCTCTTGCTCCCAAGTTCAGGTTGCTACATATTTGCTTCTGCAGGTACTTTATCCAGTTGGATTAAAGCCAGCAGCCCACCTGTGCCACAGTCCCATCTCCTGGTTTGCTTACTAAAGCATACTGTGGATCACTAACTTTGGGGTTTTTTTGGTCTATGAGCAGTGAGATCTTCATGCCTAGAGTCAGTAGTAAGGCGTATGACCTCACAAATTGACACTGATGTACCACAGCAGAATGCTGCTTCATAGGCCTTTCACTTTTACATGCATGCTTCTGTTGCTAAATCTATCCTGATAGACCTTTTCCAAGATGCTTTTAAATAGGTAACACTCCAAAGTGTTTCTATGTGGCATATTTGCTATTGCATCTTAGCATCTTGAATTTTTAGGTACGTTTTCCTCATACCACCACCTGAGGAAGTATCATGAAAGTCTACTGGTTTATGTCAGGACAGGACCTGCATCCCAGAGGGCGTCACGTATGCATGCAGAGTAAATATCTAGGAATGCAAGGATTGAGTCTCGGTTCACTTTTTCACTGAATTTATTGCCACCTGCAAGATGAGAGGACGCCTCTATAGTTTCTCAGTTGTAACTACTCAGTGCCAAAAGGAAGTATCTTTAGAGTTTAGACAGCTTGTTGCCAGACATGCTGGATGAGCAAACATTTTCACAACTGCAGAAAATAACTGTAAGTTGTTCAGTTTGTAGTGGTGATTTTGGGTAAGAGGAATTGCTTGGTCTAAATGGCTCTTCTGGGAAAATGACCACCCATGCAATATTGTACATCAATTTTTCTGATCCTGTCTGAGCTGTAAAGTGTATGAAAACAGTCCAGGCATATATAACTCTGAATCATCAAGAGGCCCTTGGCACCCAACAGTGTGTTTGCAATCACAAAACTTACTCTACTAGGAGGTCTGGAAAGGCTGTTCATACATATTTTCCTGAAATGCAGCTAGAGGTTTCCATGGTGAACACAGAAATAATTTTTTCACTTTTTCCCTCCCCATTTTTAACCAGGTAGACAAGAAAATTGTACGCACAGAAATTGGAGTTCTTCTTCGCCTTTCGCATCCAAATATTGTAAGTTTAGCTGTGTTCTTTCACTCCACATTTGTGTTTATTACTGTTTGGTTGTTTGGTTTTTGATTGTTTGTTTTTTGTTTTGTTATGTTTTTGTTTGGTTGGTTTTGGTGGTTTTTTGTTTGTTTGTTTGTTTGTTTTTTGTTTTTGTTTTTGAGAATTCTTTCTGTTCCTGAGAGATGACTGCTGTAGTTAAGCTACACAGACTTTATAGAAGTCCTGCTTTAAAGCTTTGGTTTCTCCTCATGAGAGAACCAGCAGCTTGATATGGGAGACGGTTGACTTAGACTTTAAAATAAATGATTCATGTTCTGACAGAGCTGAGTGAAAAACTATATCAAAAAAGTTCTGTAAATGAAAGGGTAGGTTGGTGTTGCTGGTCCTTGGAACATAGGGAAGGTCTTACGTTCAGATACTCTGAAAGATTGACAGACAGATAGCACTAAGGAAAGCAGCTTCTTCATCTCCTGTGTTACATAGAGGTTTCTGTGGTATGAGAAGTATGAAAATAAAAAAATAATTAAAAAAAATAATTCAAAGGAGATCAAGCTGGCAAAAAAAAAAAAAATGGGGAGTGAGAAAGAATATGCACAATAACTTCCTGAACTGCAATGTAAATGATGTTTCAACTTTAGTTGATAAACCCTCTGCTTTATTGACTATTGTTTGTTTCCTGCTCTTGGCCCTGTGATAGAAACAGCAAGAAGACAAATAAGCAAAATTAATCCTTTTTCTTATTTTTCACCAGATAAAACTGAAGGAGATATTTGAGACCCCTACAGAAATCAGTCTTGTTCTGGAACTGGTCACAGGTGGAGAACTATTTGACAGGTAAGTTACCTATACACATCTCACTCAGTACCTTCCCCAGGGATGTTACAGTCCAGATTTCTTCTTTGCATATAATCCCTGTGTTAGTAATTACTGGAATTATTTCATCAGCATTGGTTTATTCACATGAGTAAATATCTGCATATCATGTGAGAACATACTGGCTTAAAAATATGTTTGGAAATGAGATTTCAGATTTTTTTGAAAACTACATGTGGGTTGAAAATGGAGAAAATTGTCAGTAAGTTGTGAAGAGCACACACTCCTGAACAAAGATGCTTAGCAGATGCTTATCATTAGAGTGTGCTAGAGCAGAAGAAAGGTAGGAAAGACTGGCAAAATCACACTGACCAGTTATCATAAATGTATGTGACAATCAGCCTGTCAGGAGGACAGCATTGTATCAGATAAAAATTAGATAAGTAAAGTAACAATAAAGAAATTCTCTTTGGTATTCATTGTATTTATGAAACCTCTGATTTTGTTACAAAGGTTCTGCAAGAACTATTGAGTTCTGAAAGTATTGCTCGTAAGGCTGTGCATACTTGTACAGGTGTATGTATAAAGTAAAATAATTCTGTAATAGTGTTGGGCTGGATACTCTACAGGAATATTTACTATGAAGAGTTTGGAAAAGTGAAAGCACAAATATGCCAAGGAAGTGGTTCATTCCTGAGCAGCAATCATCATCAAGTGTGTTAGAAGAACTGAAGATAAAAGACTCCATGGGATCCAGGATGAGGAATTAATTATTTGATGGAACTAGGATTTAATAATATTATGACATTTTCAATATTCTGTGATCTATACTCATCAGTAATTATGGCATTTGATCTTTCTGATACTTACCAAAAAATTGTATGCTTAATGCAGTAGTTTGGCTTGGCCAAACTGTCTGTCATTGACAAGAAGCAAGCTGTTTAGTCACTTTCTAGAATTGCGGTGCCCCCTTGTGATACTACAATTGAGCACTAATACCATGGACATCTTTATTCAGCATCCTCCTTTTCTTCATATACAACAGAAAAACTTTGCAATACAGTCCTCTCTGATCTGTGATTTGGAGAAAAAAAACAACCAATGAAAGAAAAACCATAAAAAGCTATTTTCAGCTCTTAAGCAGAATAGAAATATTACTTCACTTTTCAACCTTAAGCCAAAATAATAGTTTCAGAGAAATAGGCATCCAAGGTGTTTTGCACTAGTTACTCAAATTAAGCCTCAGCTGTCTCTATCTTTCAGCTGCGCTGAAGGATTAACACCTGCATTGTGCTATACAATGGCTGCCCTCTCAGTTCTAGTAAGGGTAATTAGCTTTCTGCCTTAGGGCAGACTTCCCCTCTCCGGCTTAAGCTTTTCAATCAGTATAACTTTTTATCATGCATGAAGGAAATGTCCTGACTTACAGAGAGGCCTTGTGTAGTCTTTCATCTCTCCTTTCTTGACTCCTGTCCCAGGAGAAAGAAAAAAGACCCTGGAAAATTTACTGCTGGGCAGTGGTGCAGTGTCAGCTGTGGAGAGAGGGCTGTGACCCTGTCTTGAGATCCACCCTGTGGTTATCTTAGACACAAGGCCCTGTACAGAGAGCATGTGGGCAAAAAGGACCCCAGTGTGGCCAGGGACCAAGAGTTTGGAGGAAATATGTACTTTGTGCACAGCTATGTGACTTTATTTAAGCCACTATTCATACACAGGCAGTAAAGCAACTTTTGTTCTCTGCAGGAGTTACTCTTAGGCCTCTTTCAAATTAGCTGTCAGCAAATGATATGACTAGATCTCTGTTACACAAGTGATGTGCAGAAATCAGACTCCTCAACTGGGAGGTTGTAAAGTAGGTATGTTTATTCAATGCTGGGCAGCACAGGGGGTCGCCTCACCTCAATCGTGTGTGCCCACCACAGCAGTTTGTCCTGAATTTATACAACATTGCTATTACATAATCATGAGATTGCCCAATATGCCTGTACATATGCATTACCTATCCCACTTCATTTTAAAATTAGCTATTTACATAATCTCCTCCTCCTCGAGTCTGCGCAGTGTTTCCTGGTGGTGGTCATTGAGGGTCTTGGGGATGAAGATTGGTGACTCTTGTTCATCATCGTGAGTAACCTTTTCTCTTTGCACAGACGTAGTCCCTTCTTGGTTCTTACCTAAACCGCAAGGTTGGTTTTATCCAGTTCTTCAAGAACCGTTCTTGTTTCTTATCAGGGAGTGAACCATCCCTGCTTCTTCTCTTGCCTGATTGCATTTGCACTATCTAGTGCAGATCTACTGGCATAAGCCCTCTATATCTTAGTTATTAGCATAAGCCCCCCCCCCATGTCACAAATGCATCTGCTCTCCTTACTGTAAAGATCTTCATTGCTGTTACTGCTAATTGTGGTAATATACTGGTACCTTTTCTGTCATCTGGTTTATCGCTCTAGTTTTCTGCCATCCCAGATGTCCATGCTTCTTTTTAGTAGTATTTGCTCTGCAGATGAGTACGTTCCTTCACTTACACATTCACCTTATCATGAAGAAGATTTATAAATAACCAAGATCCAATTAGTTTTATAAAATCCTATTAGTATTGTTGATGTGCTACTGATTTCATCCCACTCTAACATAAAAGTTCTGGGTAATCACTTCCTTCAACATTTCTGTCAAATTATCCATCTTAATGCTAAAATGAGCTTTCATTATGACATTTTTTTCAGTTGTGTTACCCAAAAGGTGATAAATTCAAATAAAAATATCAGTTACACATCTGAGTTAATACAGCTGAAATCAGATTGGTTTTGATTGTATTTTTAAAAAGAAATCTGTTTCCCAGACTTCATAAACCTCTTTGTAAGTCACACCCTGACATCTAATCATCCACCATTCCAAGCAGAACAAATATAATTCTACACTGTTTGAGAAGTTTGTGTAAATCAGAATATTTACTGCCAGTTTGCGTGATGGTTTTGCATGATGGTTTTTACCAACTCAGTAAGTGAGCAATGACAAAGAGCTTTTGGAGTAAGAGACCAATGGATGAACTGAATAAGAGAGAGAAAAAAATGAAGTAGGTCTAAATTGACTGATAGTCTGTTTCTTTCCAGATGCTGTGCCTCCAGCCTGGTGTTGGCACGTAGGACTGTGACATTTGCTTGCCCCTCCTCTTTCATTGCTGCATGTTTAAAACAGACATTCTTCTTCAGTATGAGGCTGGTGAGACTGGAATAGATTGCCCAGAGGGGCTGTGGATACCCCTTCCCTGGAGGGGTTCAAGGCCAGGTTGAATGAGGCTTTAAACAACCTAGTGTAGTTGAGAGGCATCTCTGCCCATGATGGGGAGGTTGGGTTAGATGATCTCTAAGGTCCCTTCCAGCCTAAGCCATTCTATGATCCTATGATATGATTCTATGGCATGCATGGTAGAAGCACATTCAAATTAGCAGTGTTTAAGAGAGTCCTGACAGACAACCCTCTGGTATGGCTCTGAGTGTCCAAGGAGCAGTGTGCTCTACGGCCCTGCCATGTTTCCTATGCTGCCATGATACTGAGGGCAGGCTTCTGTCACACTGTTCCAGTAGCTAGCTGAAAAACAAAAATCCAAAATCAGCTCAGCTGTTCAAATATGCAGAGTGACCACTCCAACATTTGAACAGTCTTTAAAGGACAATGTTTCCATTGCACTTGTGGGTAGGAAATTTCAGGACTGGGAGCAACGTGACAGGCAGAGGTCAATTTTCATCCCTCACTCTCTGAGAATAATAATGATTCTTCTTAAACTTTGTTGTTACATTTTTCTCCTGCCTCTTCCTTTTACCTCCTGTCCCTTCATTGTTATTTACCTAAATGTAATTTCTTGGTACTGCTAACTTCAACGTTCTTTTCTGTCACGTGGAATATTTCATCAGATTCTTGGTCACTTTGTGACCTGGTTTTACTTCTAACAATTAACATCTCTATTGTTACAGGTAGTTAATAGGTCTTGCATCACAGAGAAGTCTGATATCTGTCTTTTATGGACTAGCTATTTTTTTATGTTAGTCTCTTCCATTAATATTTTATTCATATTTGTTGCCTTTCATCTGAATCACCAATATATTTTTTTCCAAATATTAATTTCAGCAAACCCTGTCAATTCTACTTTAACTTTATTTTAGTCAGAATACTTGCAGATTGATAGTAGACTTTTACTTTTTTCAGCTTCAAATGGTAATGTCAGTCCATACATTCTCCTTGTCAATACTTGGTATCTTGACTGCAAAATCTTCTGATTCTTCATTCATATTATTAGTAAGTGCACCAAACATCTAAAAACGCTGCTTATGGCTGACAGTCTCTTGACTTGCTTTCATTTTGGATTTCATGTAATTTCCTCTGAAATATAGATTCAAAATGCTACTATCTTCTTTAATGAAATGTACATTATTAGAAATATTAACTACTTGTTCTAAAGAACTTGCCTCTTGAAGAGATACAGGAACGATTAACTCTTATGGACAATGTTTCCTGAAGTCTTCTGAGGCTTCAGACACACAGAAACACATATGTTTCTGCATATGGAAATCAGAATTGCTGCCATCAAAAGAAGTCATGGAATTAATCAGTCACTGAAGTAGGAATCTTTTTTAAACTAGTAGCAGAGTAGCACCTTTTATTTGTTTCTGAGCTCTGGTTTCATTATGTTGGTGACCTGTCTTCTGAATGGGGATCAGAGCCTTGACTGACTTGACTACACCCTGCTCTTTGAAATCAGAACACACAAACAGCTCTGGTAAAAGTGCTCCTAGACATCATAATAGCTCATTTAGTGTCTTTTGATTTCAGCTGCAGTAACAAGAAAAATCAGTAATTTGAGAATAAAGACGTATGCATTAATTCTCATTTGTACCCTTTCCAATGTAATTTGACATTTCCTTCCTGTACAGGGTTGTTATAATGTCTTTATACCTTTTTGTGGTCAGCACCTTATTTACTGTCACTGGACAGACTTACTGTAAGTCAGTATCTTCCGACTACAATATTCTCTTCAAGATGAGAAGTACAAACAATTTTTTGTAAATGTTTGTGTGTAGGACAATATATGCACTTAGAATTAGACGTAACACCAGGCACCAGAGGGACATACTTTCAGTTTTATAAATGACTAAACAACTAAAGTAATGATGGTGGTGCAATTGTAATACTGTCTGTCTTTCTGCCACTGTCTGAATGTGAGTTGGTGTGACATTAAAGCTTTCCTCATTCTTAACTCTGCTCTGGAAGACTTTTCACTTAAAATATTTTCATTTAAAATGTCCTTTTCTTGTTATTGCTTGAGAAAGCATTGCACAGGCATGTCCTAGCTGATACCAGCCTGTATGTTGCTATCCCAGTGTGGGAAATTATAAAATCACTTAAGATGTGAGTGCTTTGTACATCTTGTTTCTTACTGGTTTATTTGTTGTTTGAGGGGTTTTATATATATAAAAATATATATACATTATGACAAGAGTATAAAGATAAGCCAACGTGTTTTAGGAAGAAGTACAGTTAATCTAAATATATAGAACACAAAAATGCTTGTCCTAAATGATAATTAAAATGTGGGGTTTTTTTGATGAAAGCCTAAAAAGCACATCCTTTTCAGATAAGATACTTCTCAATTCAGCCTTAAAATTTAGTTGCTGGACCAAGGAGTATTACCACACATCCATGCACTGTAACAGGTGCTGATGCTGCAAAGGGGGACTGAAAGAGGTGAACCAGAATTTATCCTGAACTGGATAATAACCATGTGAACCCTCTTGCAAATTCTGACATAGAGGGATATAAGCACAATGTATGTTTTGCAAGCAGTGCCCAGTTTCAGAATTTGATGGCCATTTGTTTTGCTCTTACTGGGAAGCAAGCGATCTGCCAAAGTGGGCAGATGGATTGGTGTACTGTGGAAGACTATATATTCACATTCCCTGCAATCTTTCATCCCTAGATGTGTTTTTTTGTCTCAATTATTGTCCGTTTAACTTCATCCACATTCCACATCTTTCCTACTACATGATGCCCTTAGCTAGACAAAGAAATTCAATGGAAGCCTTACTGCTTCTTTTCAGAGTGGTTTCATCGGTGTCTTCACTGCTGCTCTTTCCCCCTCCCCAGGCCATGGCATCCTTTGCAAACTGCCAGTGATCATTCTCTTTGCCCTCACCTTGTTGGTCACCAGACAGGAGCTGTGAAATGCTGAAATAATTTAGTTAATTTCATTGCCTCACACAGTTACACAGAAACTTTTGTTTAAGAGTGAAGTTTGAGCTGCTAGCTCATGAGCACTATGGTTACATAACCTCTATAAACAAAGACTATTATTTTTTTAAACGTCTATTGAAATTAAGCTCCAGAAAGATGAACCTGTCATTTTGAAAATGGTGGGCACCAAACCATTCTTATTAATTTCACTGCAGATACCTCGGTTATTGCTATTTTTGAAGGTGTGGCCATTTATTTAGTTTCACCCAGGCTTTTAATGTGTAGTTCCTGTTTTTTCTGCAAGACTTTTCTAAGTCTGTGAATGCTGTAGAAACTCCGAGTAAGAATCAGAAAGTAAGTTAAAGAGGGAAAACCAAACACTAGTATTAGACATAAGAAATATGCAATCCTCTAAATTCTGAATTTAAAATGTAAAATAAGGGAGAAGAGCTAATTTTAAAATATTTGTCACTCTTCAGTGCTGTAGTATGGAAAATGACCCTAAAAACAGTGATGGCTTTTTTTGGTATTGTGATATTTATAAAGAAATATCTAAAAAGAAAATAGAGACATAGCATAAAGACAGAAAGAGAGACAATATTGAGAACTGCTGAAGTAATTAAAAAAATACTGGTTTGAATGGTTAAATAGACTTAGCAAGCCTTTTGCAAGCAGTATGATAGATTTCTAGATTCATCTAATATTGAAATTCAGCCAGGTCCAGTATGGAGAAATAGTATTTATAGTAGCAATATGAAATGATGGATAAATAATGTAAATGTTTCAATAATTGTATGTTTAGATTGATTAGCATAAAAATAAATGTCCTCACCAAGCTGAGGTGAGGGATGTAAGAAGCAGACTTTACCTGCTCAGATTTCATGCAAGGCTGGAGGAAGGGTGGTGGGGTGGCCTGTGTGGGAGGCAAGCAGGGAAATAAAGCTAAGAATAGGAGAACCAGACCATTTAGAGTGTGGGGGAGGAAAAAGTAAGTCTGTAAAAGTGGGTAATATTTCAAATTTTCTTGATCATAAGCAGTCATTAGAACAACTTACATTTAAAATTGCAGAAATAGTCATTGCACGTGATTCCCATACCCAGTTAAAACAAAAGAGAAGGAGACTTTGGTTTCAGGGTCAGGGAGACAGTAAAGTACCGATTTCTTGTACCGTTTGGTTCCTCTTCCATGTTGATTCTTCTGTGTATAAGAGAGCATGCATCACAAGAAATGCATTATACCATTTCCACAGGCTTGCTGGGGAGTGTGACGCTAAGGGTGGTTTTTCTCAATACTAAATTTTTTACATCTCAGTTACCTGATGCCGCAAGTCTTTTCCATCTCTGAGCTTCAGCAACAGCTGAGAGGGTGTCACCCTTGCATTGGTGGGGCAGCCATGGGCTCTGAGTCAGTGTGGTGGTTTGACCTTGGCTGAACATCAGGTGCCTGCGAAGCCACTGTATCACTTCCCCTGCTCCTCTCAGAGGGACCAGGGGGAATTAAAATAAGATGAAACTCATGGGCTAAGACAAAAGCAGTTTAATAAAGAAGCAAAGCAATGCCACACGTGGAAGCAGAAGAAAACAAAGATTTAATCTCTACTTCCCATCAGTAGGCATTTTCTGGCACTTTTCAGGCAGCAGGACTCCAAATGTGTAGCGGTTGCTCTGGAGGACAAGTAGATGATCTTCCCCTTCTTTTCCAAGATTTTATAGTTCAGCTGACGTGATATGGTATGGAATATCCCTTTGGTCAGGTTGGGTGAGCTGTCCCAGTCACATCCCCTCCCAAGAGTTTGTCCACCCCATCCCACTGCAGGGGGAATGTTGAAAACCAGCTTTGGTGCTGTGGGAGCCCTGCCCAGCAGTAGCCACAACACGGGTGTGTGAGCAGTACCTTTCCAGCTCTCAGTGCAAAGCACAGCACTGGGAGGGCTGCTGTGGGGAAAATTAACTCCAGCTCAGACCTGATACAGTGGGGAGTCACAGTGGGGTGATGCAGGTGACTGGATCCTGCAGGCAGACAGGGATGTGGCTCAGCACCACAGGGAACAGGACTGTTCCCAATGGGCACATACATCTTCATCAGTAGGAAGAAGGAGTCAGGAGGGGTCTTTCAGAAATACTGCCCTGCTTCTCTTTATTGAAAGATATAAATTTGTCTCAAATATGTTCACATGTGCTTGGAAAGACAAGATTAAACAACTCGCTACAGCTACCTAAAAGGAGGTTGTAGCGAGGCTGGTGTTGGTCTCTTCTCCCAAATTACTAATAATAAAATGAGAGGAAAAGGCCTCAAGTTGTGTCAGGGGAGGTTTAAATTGGATATTAGGAAGAAATTCTTCACTGAGAGTGTAGTGAGGCTCTGGAGCAGGCTGCCAAGGGAGGTGTGGAGTCACCATCCCTGAAGGTGTTTAAAAAATGAGTAGACATAACACTTGAGGCTGTGGTCTAATGGATAGAGAGATGTTAGGGTGAAGGTTGGACTTGATGATCCTAGAGGTTCTTTCCAACCCTAATGATTCTATGATTCTATGAAATCAGATCATGTTTTAGGACACCTGTAGCTTGGTGTCCATCAGTACATACTCAGATGTGTGTCTCACCATATACAAGTATAAACAACTGGATCAGCAATATCAAAACACCATATCAACGAATGAGTACACATGTGCAGGAAAAACTTATTCTGCAGAAATATGATTACAATATAAATAATTTATTTAATAAACAATGCATTTTTACTTGCTCCAGAATGTCATCTTCAATGTGAAGTGCTATCTTGAAATTCCTGGGTGTCTCTGACACCAAATTAAGTGATTTTCCAAGACATCTTTTTTCCTTTGACTTGAAGCATTTCTGTATCCCTCCTCCTGGATTCCCTGCTGTATTCCTCACAGTTTTTCTCTCCAGCACTCTTTTGGCCTACTTGGCTTTTTCATTTGCCTATCAAAGACAGCATTTAATTAGTTCCTTATTGTAGCTGTTCCCATCTTTCTGTCTTCTCAATGAAGGTTTAATCTTTCTTCATCCATGCTTTTCTTAAAGAGCATTCTGTAAACTAGGTGTAAATAATTTGTTTTGCTTCTATAATAACAGAACAAGGCATTTCTGAAGGTTTCCAAAAAAAGGGCAATGAGTCATTCTTAATCTGCAGGTTGAAATTGAAAATCCTTGTAAAGAAGCCTTATTGGTCTCAGGTAGGAGTAGCAAAAAGAAAAAAAAGGCACACCTACCATTTGTCTTATGCAAACTATCACAGGGAGGATGCAAAAAATAGATATGCAGATGATTACCCAGCATTATTACAGGACGTAGCTACAGGATAATCCTCTTTCAGCACTCTTTCTCAGTGCCTAATAGCCAGCTTTTAGTTTTAAAGCAGAGTGCCCTTAAAAATAAATTTTAATCTTTAGAAAGAAATATGTCCTTTTTTTTTCATTTATTGCTGTTACAGAAGATTAGGTTTTCTACTTGCTGGATTATTGTTACTTAAGAATTAGGTTTGTATGTTCAATAAGTTTGGATTCTAGATTTATAAAAAACTAGAAAGTTAACTGCCACTGACATAAGCTGTAATTGGCTTGCCAGTGCATGTTATTCACAAGTACCATCAGCAGATGAGTCATGTGCATTGCAAAATAATTCTACAGTTGGTTTTTATTGCTGTCCTGAAATACAGGCCCACGCTTCACTACATTTATTTACTGTAAAGTGTAAATTCACAGTGGCTTCATCTTCAGTGTCTGTGTGTTTCTTCTGTTATATGTTTAATGTAAATAATGAGAGCATCCTATCCTTACCAACATATAGTTGTCTATGTCAGAGTGGTCTTATCTTCTACATGTTGTGGTCAAGAGGACAGTCTTGAGTATCCTTTTCATCTATATTCTTTCCAGTGGTCAGGCAATTGGTGGTTTTCTTTCCTGCATTGGTTGGGCATTGATAGGAAGCTGAGAAACTCATCTTCTCTTTGATTTTGTGGAGTGGAGTAAAATACAAAGAAATTAGCTGCATTTAAGATATGTCTTTTTTCCCTAGGTTTATCTGCTTGAAAAGAAAGGATAGAACAAATACTGGGTTACCATACTGTAAAATTAGAAATTTGTGTATGAATTAAGATTGTAACTAGTTGTATTGCTGCTTGTTTCTCTGATCTTACTCACCTATGTTGGGAAATTGGAGAGCTTCAAATCCTATTGAAACCTTAAAACCTTCTACCTCACATATTTTTGAGGTCAGGTGCACAAGGTCATCCTGCAGCTATTGTACTGAAGGCATGGACAGAGTAGCCTGTTCCCAGGGGATGTATGTCTGAGCAATGGTGGAATTAAACCTGGTATGCTCCTGGAAGCTCAGCCTCCAGCAGCAGCCTCATGATGAACGTCTTTTTCCTGAAGGCCCCTGTGGAATATACTCCAAAATCTATGGCATTTTGAAAGCAGAGATTCAAACTAGCAGATGTTTTGGTTCTACTACCTTCTGAGCAAATCTGAAATTGAAATCTCCTATGCCCTACTAAAGAATAACATAATGATCATGCTAATGCCTTAATACATGGCATCTCCTAAAACAAGTACAGTGCTTTGGCATGCCTGTTGCACCATGGTCAGAGGAGCAAGTTAGCACCCAAAATACCAGCAGGGAAGGAGGAAGGTCGGATGGGAGTGAGGCCTGTATTCTCAGAAATGCTTATGGATGCTACAGACAGGAACCTGTTGGCTGAAAATAAATACTTTATTTGAGTTAAAAAATAGTAGGAAGCCAAACTAGTATATTTAGGGGAACAAAGACCCAAGCAAGGGAGTCACTGGGGCTCAGGTCTTGTGTTATAATCTACCAGAAAAGGATAATTCAGTCTGAAACAGCTAAAGAAAAATCTTACTTTCAAGCATAATGTAGCATTTTATTGTGTAATTTCTGTTGTTTCTTAACCTTTTACCTAAACTTGAGGCTAAAAGCCTAACATAACATATTGAGTAAATTTTGCTTTGTTTTCCACTTGTGGTGATAAATTCAAGCCCTCCCTGATGGTTTAAACTGGTGACCAAAGCAGGACAAGGGCTGGAGGTACAAAAATGCAAAGGGGGAAGAGTAGTACATATGGGATGGTAGCTGAAAGACTACCAGAAAAGAAAAAGCAAACAAACAAACAACTAGAAATAAGTACAAATAATTATGCAGTCTAGAAATCATGGTGAAATAGAAAGACTGCTTGAGAGGGATTGTCTGGGAACACAATGGCTGTTAAGGTAAAGTAATTGCAGCTGATTAGAAATACCTCTGTATAGATTATTTTCCACAATGGCACACTTGTTACATCTGTTTCTGGTGGATTATTATCTTTGTATTGTTTCTTAGTGCACTTAATCGTTTAAGGAGTATGTAGTAATGCTTTTCATGTGTACATTAGTCAACACCTTTCCTCTCAGTGTTTGTAAAACTGTAAGGAGTTGCATTGAAGGTAGCTCGATGTGAGTCTGTTATTTCAGAAGTGATAAAAAGATACTGCAAAACAGGGGAAGTAAGGAGAAAGGAGTCTTCTTGCCCCAAGCAGAGTCTGTTTCTGGACCTTAAGGCAGAAGGTCTTGTAAGCGACTTTTAATGTCAGACATTATAGGCTTATTGCTGTCCTGATTCATGGGTGTTTTAGAGCATTATTTTGAAAAATTGGCTCCTGTGAATGAAGGACATAATTTTGTAAAATGTCTTGTAGGCACCACAGGTTCACATTCTAGACAAGAATGTGTTTTCTTGGGCTTTGAAAAATGAATATGGTAAAAAATCAAAGGTCAAAGATCTGACCTTTAAGGTAACTCTCTGAGGGAGAATTATTGTAGTTCACAAATACTGTGTGCAGTTAAATACAATAGTAAAAAGACTGTTGGGTTTCTTAAATGGAGCATTATGAGCTAATGTGGGTTAATGATAGATACTTCTTAACTTCTTGTATGTCATTATGCAAATCTGTATCTTCTGGTGACCCCATTTAACTGAACTGTGCATTTATGTAATGTTTCATTCTGTAAGGGCAGTTCTTGGACTGAAAACCCTGAGTCAGTGCCTAGACCCTGTGCCACTGCTAGTGTTCTGACAGAGTTACAGTAGCACAGCTGTTTAGAAATTATCCCTTGATGCCCTTTCTATACAGCATAGGATATAACATATTGAAATACACCACTTCAGAACATTATCTTAACACAGAAAAGTATTTTCTTTCTTTCTGTTTTCATCATGTTAAGGCTTCCAGGGAGATAACATTATTAAAGAAGAAAATTGTGGGTTTTTTTTTTTATTTTTACAAGATTCAAATGATGAAAAAAACAAAGGGAGAAAGAAGACCAGATTTTCAGAATCTTCAGAACTCATAATTACTGTACTTACCATAAGCTGCACATGCTCAGCACATTTAGAAAATCAAGCTATTATATCATCTATACCAAAGAAACATAGCATAATGGCAAATTACATTTGGAATGGAAAAAAAGAAGTAGTGTTAAGTTTTAATGAAACCATATTTCTTTGACTACAGAGCCCCCAGTTTTCTACTGCTGAGGGAAAAAACACAACTGCTCTGTGTGTTATACTTGAGGGATAACTTGAAGCTGGTAAATTTTTATATAAACACTTTCTCTTCAGTAATTCTGATTTGTTTGTACATAGAACAGTATTTTTGTTTAAGAACTAAAAAAAATAAATAAGAGGTGGGGGGAAGGCTTAAGTTAAATAGCAAAGTGGAAAAGCAGTTCCTAAAGAATACCTAGTTTTATCTGAGAGTAATTTAGATTCCCCGAATTTCAGAAAATTCCTAAACCTTTCAACGGAATATGTAGATATTATGTTGATGCTTTATGACCAGTTTTTCATTTAGCTGTGAATCAAAGGCAATCTAAATTGCAAAAGGGTTGTTTTCTTCTTTAGGGGGCACTTCAGATTCCTGGTCATATTTGACTGGTTTCAAGCTCATTTCTGAAAAGAAGCTTTTGCCTGCATAGTTAATTTACCTTAATTCATAATCCTGAACACAATTTCTCATGTTGCTTTTACTGTAGGATTGTGGAAAAGGGTTACTACAGTGAACGAGATGCTGCTGATGCTGTTAAACAAATCCTGGAGGCAGTTGCTGTGAGTATTATCTAGCATCATGTGCTCAGCACCTAATCTTTCACCTATAATAGCTCAATAAATACTTTTGTGTGAAAGAAGCAGAGTTCACTGGATACAGTCCACACAAGTTTCCTCCTATAATTAATATTGTATTGATTTTTTTTCTAAGGTAGTGGCACTTTGAAGGGCAAGAAATGACATTGGATGTCAGTCAGCAATACATTTAATGCTCCACATCATCTGTTACAGTGGAGTGCGTGCTCTATCCAATCTCAAAAACATATGGACTTCACCACTATAATCATTTTAGCTCTTAAAATAATTTGAAATCACTGTCACTTGTGTAGTCTCCCAATCACTTTTTTTTTTCAGAGTATGCCACAGTAATTTATTGGGAACCTTAAACAAAAGAGAGTGCATTGCTATTCTTCTCAACTTAGAAGGACAATAGATTGGCCAAACATGTTACCTGGTGTAAAGAGTTACAAGAATTTGAGTCAGAGACTCCTGCAGAATACTGCCATGAAAATAGTTATGCTTCATTTGAAGGTGACCCATCACAATTTTTGCCACTATGCAGGAGCATTTATACAAACACAGGTTATTGCAAAGAAATGTGGACCACTGGGAAAGTGGTTAATGTAGGTTACAGCATATCTAACCAAAAATCAATTCTTGCTGCTCTTCAAATTGCATGTAGATACACAGAATGACAGTAATATGAGAGAGAGCAATTTATGCAGTTCCTAGTATAATTTACTCCTGTATATTTTGCAGTTTACAAATATTTGAATTTTTGTACAATTATTTCACATTCTATCACTTAGAGAAAGGTATAATGGTTTTTGAGACAAGATGAAGGCTTCTACTAGCTAAATGCAGTATTTCTCTGTCACCTTTAGCTCTTTCATCTTGTTTCACACCAGATATTCACCAAAACAGCAATCAGATGCTGGGACAGTACTTAAGAAATTAATTTTTTAAGTATCTAGTCTATATGCTGTCACTGATCACTTACAGTCTAAAAGAGAGGGGACATAATGGACAAGAAAAAACAGTCCTGTTGGGATACTTGGAGCATTTCAGACAAATGGTAATACAGAGGTGATTTCACATTGTGAAACTAAATAAAGTATAAGGAGAGATAAATGCTAAAGATTTTGCCTTCTGCTGTGCCTGGCAGTCTGACTTCAGAGTGAGTAAGAGATTATTTTGGATTTTAGCTAGTGGCACTGTGTGGTTGTCTGCAGCAGATGTTTGTGGTGAAGCAGACAGGTATCAGAAAAACTGCAGAGCTCTTGGAGCAGACATAAGTGCTTGGAGGTGTGCAAATAGTGCAGATGGGATGTGACTGACTTTGAGTGTATTTCAGACTTTTCAATCAAAAAACAACTGTTGGTCACATGGAATATAAAGAGGTCAGCCCGAAGGGCTCTTCTGAAGGGTGGCAGTGATGAGGCAAAATCTGTACAGATCATCCACAGAGATGCAGTGTCAAAAGAGCTGTCATCAGGAAAGGACTAGTGGTGATGATTGACCTCTGTGGAAGGTACATAGAGGTTAGGAAAAGCTAATGTGGTTACAGCAGTAATGCAGTTATTCAGAAGATACAGGCCAACTTGGGTATATTTACCTAGGAAAGTAAAGAAATATCCCATTGTGAAAAACACCTGTAAATCATTGGTATTACTTGTAAGACTGTACATATTAATTGAGGTGTAAGAACTGGTGTTTACTGCAGCAGCTAGACATACTGCAAGACAATGATGTTCACTTCATGCTACTCTCTGAATGATCTGATGCTTACTGAGTGTCATCCAAATATAAATTATGTGTTTATGTTTAGTGCACAGCATAATGCAGTTGTACAAACTTCTTAAAATTGGATCAGATTATTATTTTATGAGCAACATTTTCTTCCAATTGAAGTGCCCAAGTTAAGATGGTTCTGCATTATAATTCTTTTGCAAAAGTTATGATAATGTTTTATCGAAATATGTTTCAGAAGGTGTTTCAGCTCTTTATTTTAAAAGACAGGAACCAGATTAAGATCTTCAGCTTCTGTGAATTGTAATAGCTTGGTTGAAATCAATGGAACAGTGATGTACAAAAGCTAAAAAGCTAACCTTTATATGAGCATACAATAATTTGGATTTTTATAGAACCTTGTACTAGATCCTTAGCTAGGATGGACTGTACTGACTTTTGCTCTTACAGCTGACACTGTATAACTAACCAAAGCTAGGAAAGCTTAGGAAATACCAGTTATCAACATGGGATCTTTGCAGCTCAACTGAATATTGTGATAGATTTGGGCTATAAATTTGATAGAATGACGTTTGTGAGCAGAACAGCAGTTATTGTTAGAAACTGGAAAATACTGCTGCAGCAGAGTAATCTTGCAAGAATAAAGGAACATATATCCATAGATCAGTCTGAA
>JANHGN010019093.1:33587-46541 GCA_024605025.1 Megaceryle maxima | reverse complement strand
GGTCTAGAGCCTACCTCACACAGTTCAGCCTGCCAACAGAGAACTGCAAAGAAGCATACACCTAAACTGTTGAAAGATCAAAGACCCAAATCTGAGCCCACCTCTGGATGCAGTGTTTTGTAGTGAAACAAAATTGAGTCAAGCTTTATGACTGTTGTAGTTCCCTTCCACTGCAGGTATAGGCCCTTAAAGCTACTTAGGTTTACAGTGAGAATAAGTACATGAAATGTGAAAATAAGCTGTAGCACCTTACATACTATAGTTTTCTTCAGCTGCTAATCATTTTTATTTCCTCTTAATATTATACCTATGTGTGAAAAATTTCTTTGAAAGTAACAAAGAAGTATACAAGAGTGAAATATTCAAGCAAGATTTGTGCTTTTGAGAAGCTGTTAAGTTTCTCCTCTTTTGTGATGTTCGGCAATGTAGGCAGTTGTACTTGATATTTCATGATAATTAGATTTAGGGACTGCTGTTTCTGTAGCGACACAGATATATGGATCCTTTATACTCAGACTGACTCATTGATTTTCATTGTATTGTTTTACTAGATAATGATTTACTGATGTACAGCAACCAGAGGATAATGTGAGATGAGATTTGAAATCCTCTATGCTTTTTTTCATATCTGTTCCAGGAATATACCACTCACATAATTTGCAGTTTATGGAGAAGTTAATGTTTTTCAAAGTGAAAGACATTATGATATTGATATAATATTATGAGGTTGATGAAAAGTTCTATAGGCAACTGTCAGAATTATCAACATCACCAGCTCTCATTCTTGTGGGGGACTTCAACTTAACAGATGTCTGCTGGAAATACAACACAGCAGAGAGGAAATAGTCCAGGAAGTTCCTGGAGTGTATGGAAGAAAACCTCCTGGCTCAGCTGGTTGGTGAGCCCCCCAGGGGAAGTGCCTGCTGTTTGCTAACGGAGAAGGACTGGTGGGTGATACGGAGGTCAGAGGCTGTCTTAGGCTTACTGACCATGAAATCATAGTGTTCTCAATTCTTAGTAAAGACTCCTTAGTCGGGTCAGCAGAACCACTACCATATATTTCCATCAGGCTGACTGGATGCCACAGTCTAAAAAAGACATCGAGGTTTTGGAGCGAGTTCAGAGAAGGCTAACGAAGCTGGTAAAGGGTCTTGAGAAAATATCTTAGGAGGAGTGGGAGAGGGACCTTGGGGTTGTTTAGTCTAGAGAAGAGCAGGCTGAGAGAAGACCTCATCACTCTCTACAGCTACCTGAAAGGATGTTGTAGTGAGGTGGGTGTTGGTCTCTTCTCCCAGGTAACTAGTGATAGAATGAGAGGTAATCGGCTTAAGTTGTGCCAGGGGAGGTTTTGGTTGAATATTAGGAAAAATTTTTTTACTGAGAGATTGGTGAGGCTTCGGAACAGGCTGCCCAGGCAGGTGGTGGAATCACCATCCCTAGAGGTGTCTAAAAAATGTCTAGATGCGGCACTAAACTGTGGTTTAGTGTTCCTGATAATATTTAGTAGGCAGTTGGACTTGATGATCTTGAAGGTCATTTCCAACTTTAATGATTCTATGATTCTATGGCTTTATTGATTTGCATGTTTCTTTTCTTCCCTCCACAAGAAGGGTGTGTACACCAGGGACCTCATTACCAAAATGAGGTGTCACCAAGCAGCTGCTCTGCAGCATCCTGCTGCCCACTTCTGCATCTGCATCTGCATCTGATCTGCCCCCTCCAGAAAGAGGGTCCGAGTACTAGGAACAGCAGCTGTGCATGCTGCCTTGCTTGGCACACTGAGGGCTGCTTAGGGCCTCAGTTGTGCTCTGCTGATTGATAGAAATGAAGAAATCTTCAAACTTTTGTCTTCCCAGATTTAAAATAAAAGAAAAAAACCTCTGCAAGGCTGATAATGCCCTCCATGTTGTTAGTGGATATAACTCTTGTTTTGGCTTTGACTGGTAGAATGAAAGGCATTTGTTGACTACCGGCTGTGTGAACTTCTGTCTCCTCTCCATGTAGTGAAGGCCAGAAGAAGGAATATTTTAAAAGGCTGTACAATAGAGAGCAGCACAATAAAAGTGGATGTTAGTTTGAATTACGTATTTCTGCCTTCAACCATCATTGCTACAGCAATTTTTTACCCACGATTATCCTTGTCAAGATGGTGTTCTTAAAGCAAAAAGAAAAAAGTCTTCAGATATGGATGGGAAAACTAAATGCAAATGGCTTTCAGCTATTTACAGAAAAAGCATTCTTTCATGGATGCAAGAATTAAAGCCTTTTCTTAGTTTTTTTTTTTTTATTATTATTATTAGTATTATTTTCCTTTTGGCATTTCTTCTGTAAAGAAGTAGTGTGTCTTGAGGAAAGGACCGAGGCATTGCAGAGTCACATTTTCTGTTTGTGCAGTACACAGAGAAGTATATTCAGTCATTAAGATGTAGTATGTAAAGCCTTATACTGATAGGCTTTGAATGAAGCAAGTACAGCTGCCTCAAGAAGTGAAGGCCTTTAGACAATGAAATTCAGGTCCTGTCCTGAATTTTTAAATAGTTTGGTTTTGACAAGAATTTTTGTAAAACTACACTTCTTCCTAGGGATTTTATTAACTCATTGTGGCATACTTAGTTCACAGTGGGTAATTGTACCTCCAGAATAAATCCCGAATTTAATGAAAGGTTATGCAATGGGAAGAAAGATGCTCTGCACAGGGAAACACAAACGTGCATGCCCTCTCACCAGCCACTGAAAGTAAATAAAGCCTTAACTGAAATCTTTGTAAATCTCTTTTTCAGAGTTTTTGGATGGGACATGCTATCAGAGAGCAGCTAAAGCATAGTACTTTCCTAGTGGACACAGTATCCGTCATTGCATTACCTCTGCCTTTACTTTTATAACACTGCATACTCTCCAGTTGGTAGGCATCCAGCTGGTGACCCCTTTCAAGATGGTCACAGTTTACCAACCAAGGTCTTAAAATACTGGTGAAGGATGTTGTCTGTCAGCTGTAGTAGGGGCTGATGTGCAGCCCCAGCAACAACTGCACAGCTCCTTGTGGAAATGGTGTCAGTATGATGCACATTGTAATCCTGCACTAATGTATAACAGATTAAATGCTTGTGCTTTCTTCTAAGAAAAATGCATCTGGTTTAACTCAGTTTGTGTACTGTTCACTGGTATATATTTATATGCATAACGTCATCTGTGTACCATCATACTCCGTAATTTAACATTGGCTGCTGTCTCTCTAGAGGTATTTTGCATGGAAAATAATCAGGTTTTGACCACAGTTTATACAGACACTGTTACAATTCTGTGATAAAAGCTTCCAGGACCTGGGATAAAATAGCTTAAACACGGTGGCAGTTAAGATAATTAAGTTAGGCAAAGAGGTAATTGCAGTAAATGGAATTTTAATGATGGGAAATATTGGCAGTTTGATCAGTGTTCTAGTTTTGAGCTATTCCTGTTAAATCTTACATTTGACATCATGCCTTATAGTGTCTGGTTTATCTGAAACTGTTGTGTCTTTGTTTAATCATATTTGTCTAAACAATTACTCTCATTTCTGCAAGCTCACAGAAGCTGAATGCTGACTGCATGTAACTACCACATGAAGCCCAAAACTTTCTGTTCACTGATTTAGCAGGGGAAGAAAAATACATGCCCATACTGAAACATAGGCATATATTACATAAAAGCACAGATATTGCTGTGATTCGATCCCCTGTCTGTGTAGACCAACAATGCTGCACTGAAGTCAGTGGAGCAAACATAGCCATTAAGTTTGCTTTGCTGAGTCCACATCTTGATAAAAAGCATCTCTGACTTCACAGGGGTGCTCCCTTTTGGAGAGCATCCTTTGGGAAGGATGCTTGAACCTGAAATTAAGCATTTTGTTTCCCTCTTCTCCATAGTTCTAGTTTATATGTTTTTCTTTTGCAGTATTGCCCTTGTAGATATATCTTCTTACAGAATAATTAGCCACAATCATAAGACCAGTCAGCTTTTTGTTGCTAAATTCCTGTTGGAAACCTGTTATCATCTCAGTGATTAGGGAATAGCTGTGGGTTTTCATTCCTGCTTCCATCTCCTCCATTCTAGGTGTTTAACTGCTGTCTTGAGAAGGAGCTGTTGTTTCCTCTCCAAGCCTACAACTTTTATTAAGCTAAATAAGCCTGTATGTTTAATCTCTGCTCATAAGGACATGGGCTTCAGGGTTAATAGATTTCTTACTGAAAGATCTGAACCTGATTTCAACTGTTCTGGGAGGAGTCCAATCTCAGATACCATTTCAGACACCCATATTCAAGGTAAATTGAATCAAAATGGAACAAGTTATCCAGATCACTCAGCTAGAGTCTATCTTTACATAAAAACTTAAAGTATTGCTTCCCCCCCACACCTTTTTTTTTCCTCTCTACAAAATGAGAATTTTCATTTTCTCAAAAAATCCCTACTTGTTCTTCAGTCCAGAAAAGTCTCAGTATTTAATTTTGGTGTTACAGCATATGGTAGCATAGCCATCAGCTTGTTTTGGCATCTTGTCTAGCAAGAGCTTGGTGCAGCAGCACCTCTCTCCATGGGAATACCTCCCCTGCTACATTCAAGGGCTGCATTTGTCTGTTGCAAAAATTGGCATCACACTATAGTTCATCTCATACATCTAGTATATACTGGTAGTACATCTTGTGGTGTATAAATACATCTAAGTCTCTCTCTTCCTTTTGCATTTGCAGCTCATGAATCCCCATCTGTGTGCTCGGCAACATATAACAGGATTCCTATTATAGAATGTCCAGTAACAGGAATGATTGCTACCTTTGAGGCAAGACAGTATTTTTCAGACCTCAGTAGACCTGCCAATACTGAATACTGTTCATCTCTAGCAGTCACATGAAACTGTTTATTGTGTGAGGAAAATGGCAGAGCTTTGTGTGTTATTGGATGTGCTGTCAGGATACTGAAAGATACATAAAAGTGGATGGGAGCTGGTGCTTAATACAGATCTTGGTGAAAGTATACCTGGGTAGCAGAAGCAGTGCAAGAGAGTGTGAGAGACCTGAGCAGAAGGATGTGGACAGGCTAAAACAGAAAGTCAGTGTGATAGCAGAGAACAGGGACAGCCTCACAAATAAACAAGAAAATAAAAATGGCTTGAATATTTAGCCCTGCAGGTTGAAGAACGGAAGAGGGAACTAAAAAAGGTACCTGGAAAGCAGTTTAAACAAACAGCAATAGAAGCAAAGATGGATTATAGGCAATCTATTAGCATAATTGTGATAGCTAAGTTGAATAATGTTAATTATCCAAAATTAAAAACATACACAAAGCAATGTACATAATTTGAAGACTTTGTCATAAACAAGACTC
Source organism: Megaceryle maxima (assembly GCA_024605025.1). Lineage (NCBI taxonomy): Eukaryota > Metazoa > Chordata > Aves > Coraciiformes > Cerylidae > Megaceryle > Megaceryle maxima. The sequence goes on along the minus strand of JANHGN010019093.1, from coordinate 41,183 downwards.
TGTAGAAGATCAGCCTCATAGTCTGCAGTTCTATCTTTGGTGTTTGCCAGAAGTCTGACTGAAACATATTTCTCAGTGTTCTCTTTCAATATCACAGACTGGAAGACAGCATTTTAAGAAATCACCTTCCTTTTTATTACTTCCTCAGAGCTTTGAGATCTCTCTGTTCCACATTCTGCCTTGAACTGGAGCTAGCAGTCCCTAAAATCATTCCTCTTTGACATGTCGCTAACAGATGTGCAGATCAATCTGTTCTTGCCTGACAAAAGACATTCCTCATGTGAAATTCTTCTAGTGCAGCACAGAACAGACAGGAAAGTAATTTCCGCTTACTAGTTTGCAACTTTCTGTGTGCTGCTGCCTTGACTGAGCAGAGACCATCTCTCAGTAGGGTGCTCACCCTCGCAAGCACTGAATTGAGATCAATATTTAAACAAGGATGCAGTTGTAATTTCCATCTCATCATTTCTCTTTTGGCTTTCCTATTTCTACCCTGAATGTCCTCCCCCATTCTCACTGCACAAGTGCTGGCAGCCTGCTCTCACCTGAGAAACAGGATTTGGTCCATGGGTGAGACTCCCCATACTCAAATTCTAAACCCACAGAAGTCACTAGAAATTGCAACTAAAAACCTTTCAAAAAACTATGCTATACAAGGGGGAGAAAGAAAAATACCAAATACACTCTATAAGAAGTCTTTTAACATGGAAAAATGGAAAATTACTACTTTCAGAGAAAAGCTACTGCAACCTAACCTCTACCTTAATAGCAAATTTCCCTTTGTAGATAAGAGAGTTTCAGAAACACCTCAGTATCAATGCTCTGCCTCCTGCCCTTATGTACTGTTTCCCACTTCCTGGTGCCTTCATCCCTTCCCTATCGTGTTGTCCCTTTGCAGGCACTACTAAGTGCCCAGGTAATGATCAGGTCAGTGAGAGCAATGGGGTAGAGAGAAGGCAGGTGGTAAGGGAGCAGAGGCACCACAGGAAGGAGGATGAGGAAGAGAAGGAGGATAGACAGCTGGGTCTAAGCAGGTTGCTGCCTCCTGAACCCCCCCGAGCACTTTGCATCACTGCAGCCTTGGCAGGGAGAAATGGTATCTGTCCAGCACTGACAGCCTGATACTGAATGAGGAAGTTGGATAGTTTTCCCTAGTGACTGCTTTGGGTGAGATGGTCTGGCTAGGTTTGACAATTAACACAAACTCTCCTAAAAGAAGATGAAGGAGGTTTTCTTTGTGGGGATCACAAACTCAGAGAACACACATCTCCTTAGCTCTGTGCTGTTGTTGCTGCCCTTATCATGCAGTCTTCTTTGTAAGCATACTAAGCATCACCTTAGAAGCAGTTCATGATTTGACCTCTCCACAGTTCTTGGACCTTTGCCCTGAATAATTTCAGCTTTCACAGTGAGGACCTTTTTTTCTAATTTCTAGCCTAAAGATATTAATAGCTAGTTTCTTGTTGGATTTTGTTGTGCCAAGAATCCCTTAGTTTAAAGCCCCTTCCTTCCACCCTGCCTGGGGTCTACCATTGATGTAGGCCTCAACTGTCTTTGAGAGTTACAGCATTGACTGTAGGCTGATAAAGTCTATAGGGATACTTGAGTTATGATGGTACTGCAGTACAAAGACGAAAACTAGCACACACATTTTTATTTCCTTGAAGATTACAGAAACATTTCCACTGCTTTAATAGAATTCATTGCAGTTTGTCATGTGTGGCTGATGATTTTTCCAGCTGTAAGTCCTAATTGAAAATTACCATTTACCAGTGTCCCTTACAGGGACAACACCTGTGCTGATTTTGCACTCCAGGCTCCTCTGCCATCAACAGCTTTACTGACTACAGAACCTGAGGCAGACACTGGAGGTGGCAGCAGATTCATGGCCATTTTTTTCACTGCTTACTGCAGAAAGTGCTCAAATTATACAAATTTGTAATTTGTGCAAATTACAGAAATAGCCCTGAGGGTTGCAGTTTGGAAAAGGGTACATTATTAGCATTGGCAGTACAGTCTGTCCACAAAGTAAAGTGAAAATACCAAGGTTTTTTTCTCAGTTCCATAGCTGAGTTTTGTTAGAATATATTACCTAGCACAACAGGATTGTTCTAGTCAAATATTTTTACAAGATTGTTCTGAACCCTGGGAAGACTATGGCACAATAACTGAGAAACAGAAATTTATTTTTTTTAGGTTCTTTTGAAGTTCTCCATTATAATAGCAAAATTTGGAATTAAATTAAAATAGATCCATGTAGAAACTAGGAAAAATGTGTGTGAAAACAGGATTCTGAAAATTTTTCTCTGACAAGAATCAAATTCTAAATTAAATACTTAACTGTGTCTTCCAGTATTAGTGGCTCTCCTAAAGGAGAATATTTGTAGCCTTCTGTACATTAGACAGCAGTAATATGGTAAGTTTAAAAATTGTCAGTGTTGCTTAAAATGCTAGAGTGCCAAATCCATAGGGAGATTTCTTTGTTAGAAATTAAACATCTAATTTTGATCTGTTGCATCTTTCTGAAAACAGAGGGGCTGATAGCAAATTCAGGTTTACAATTCTGCATTTCTCTGGGTGGCATGTGGTATTTCAGAGTTCTAGTTCTCCAAAAAACAAATGTTTTGTGCCTTGATAAGGTCATCACATTTCCCAGCACAATGTGAATTGTTCTTTTTCATTCAAGAGTCTGCACAGACATGTAATATGCCTTTCCAGAGCACTCATATTAGTATGCGATCTATTTCAAAGGAAGAAATCTCATACATAATATACCTCCAGCCCAATCATCCTGACCTACTCCTCTTTCTAGTAGGTGAGAATGTTTTAACTCCATAAAGTTCTGTCCTTGAAGGCGTAGCTCATTTTTATGGTTTTAGATTTTTTTAAAATATACAATTTCTTCACAAATATTGATGATGCCTTGTCATGTACAACAAAAATGTTTGTTCTTACTATCATCACATGGAGACAAATTCAGCTGTAGAAACCTAGAAAGGGAAAGGACCTTGTGAATTCTAACTGTTTTGGGATCCTAAATATCTGTGAGTACTTTTTTGTTTTGTTTTGTTTTCAGATGAAGAGGGCACTGAATGACCATGGTAGAGCTACCATAGACTTCTTTTCTGGCTTTGAGTGTAAATTTTGTGTTGGAAAAGCATGAAAAGCTAGGGTAGTTGGAAGATCTAGATTGCAAGGTGTACCTCAAGTGCAGGTTCCTTAGGTATGGTGTAGCTGCCAGAAAATATATATTGTTTTCCTTCCTCACTTCAGAATTGGACAGTGCATGTGTCATGGTGCTGTGAGGCTGGAAACAGTCCAAGTTTGCTACATCACTGCTATCGTTTAATGTAATGGCACCTATAAGACTGAGATGGACCTTTGTATCTCATGGAATGAAGGCTCATGTCTAGCTGATGAATGTACGGAAACAATTCTGTGCCTGTAAGACTTTGAGGCTGTGCTGCTTAGAGCTAAATTTTATAAAAAGTCTAACAAAAGTAAAAAAAAGTAAATTTTTTTTTTCTTTTTTTTTAATAACTGGTCTAGTCAATCCTTTCTTATATGTAGGATCAGTATTTGACTTAGCAAGTGATGCAGTTACATGTAAGCCAAGCTTCAGAATTAAAGAAAAGTAGTATAATTAAACCAAAACAACATTTGTGTTATTCATGCATAAATAGGAATTCAAATGCAGAAATATAAGTATTAATTACATACAATGATGTGGTAAAAATTTCAGACTTTTTATATGCGTCATTTGGGAAGACAATTTCACAGATGGGCAAGAGGTATGTCAACCTCCTTCATTGCTTTTTTACCCAGAAATCTCACCTTTGAAACAATTTTAAGTCTGACCCTACCAAAACATGGGTGTGAAGTTTTCTGTGTCCTGCTTTGGTCATGCATGTCCTTGCTGCAAAATTCCATCACCCCACTACTTTAATTATGAGATCTCTTTGGATGCTAGCAAATTATCTGGGGTCACTCTCTGTCAGCAGTGCCAATGGACTTGCAACAGCCAATGTCCATATCATTAAATTCTTTCAGTCTTCAAAACAAAGTGTCTGGTTTCAGATTGCCTGGTGGGAATAATCATTGGCTTGACTAACAAGGAGTTGTTTCAATTGGTGCTAATTTATCCAGACTGTTTAAGAATTGTAACAGTGTAGACACATGAGTTTGAGCTCTCATGAGCACTCCTTGGCATAGGTTAATTCACTACTGTAACTGTACTGTACAGGCAAAAGAAAAATCATTTTATTCTTCAAAAGCAAGTAGTACAGACTCTAACCTACCCATTTAAGCCTTACATTATTTTATGAAATATCCCCCTTAAAAAGAGAGGCAAATTAATCAAAAGCCATGAAACATAGTGCTTTGATTGGAATACAGAAAATTAAATTATTCCAAGAAAACTAAATTACACTGGATGTAGAACAAACAGATGTTTATTTGTGTCTAGTAAGGGCATTATGTTATGGCCCTGCTACAGGTAGACTAGAGCTATGGTTAACAAATCTCTGTGGTTAGTGAAACCTAAGAATGCCAGGAATAGTTTTCCATCAGCTAAATGTCTGTCTGATGCTGGAGGTTATTTGGGCCTGAGATACCACCAGGTATCATTGACATCATCTTTAGAACTATTCTAGATTGTGGTTTTCATTTGTATCGTTTTAATTTCCTAATGGCAAAATCAAAGACATTACTGGCTTGCAAAAATACTGTTTTTCAGTAACCCACTTGGAATATAGAATCAACTTCTTTTTTAGATTTGCCAGAACTACAGTGATGTTGCTGAAGTTTTTATTCAATACAGGCATAACAGATTGATAAAATGCCTTCTCCAGATTTATGCCATTGGCTTGAAGGAAAAAGCCTGCCTGTGCAAAATTTCTCCCTGCTTTGTTTTAAATGCTACAGTGGCACTGTTTTACAAAAGCACATATAGTGAATTTATGAAGCTTTTTGAGCTTTTTTTTTTTTTAACTTGGTCTTAAAATAATGGTATCTCTAATACTTGTAAGTTATTTTTTCATGTTTTTAAGTTAATAAAAACTCTCTCTTATTAGGGATTTTTTTTTCTATTTGTTTTTAATGCATCTGTATTCAATAATGTAAAAAATGATGAAAACAGGGAGTGAGCAGAACAAAATGATAGCAATGTAAGTGCACATAATGCTTTATGTCTTCAGACCACTGTACAAACAATAAAAGCTCAGCACACTTTGGAGGGTTGTAAAAGTCGAGCAGAGAGGTTCTGTGAGTTGTGCAAAACTACAGAGGGAATGGGTGCCAGTACCAAGGGTTTTGCTAGGTTTTGGCTTTTGTTTTAGGAAGCAAGCTGTTTATGAGGGTTTTTAGCTCTCCTGTTATTAATTTCTTTTTTGCAGCTCCTCCTTGGGGAGGGTAAAAAAAATGTGCAATACATCTAGACAGCTCTGACAACTCAAATCACATTTTTTAAGTAAGTTCTGCCCATTGCATTTTTTTTTGCCATTACCCTGCACCTAATATCATAGTTCTTTTGAATTTCATCACTATTGACTGAGTTTTCCCAAAAGACTGTATATCCTTCACCTTTTTGTTATGTACCTGGATGGAGGGCAGGCTTGAGGTGGATGGGTGTCCAGCAGTTGCGGAGACTTCAATGGGAAGGTTACCCTGTGTGAAGTGTCTGGGCAATTGCAGGAAGAGAAATAACATCTTTGTCTTCTGCACCCAAGATGTGCAGACGAAGAAAGTTTAAGCAGAATGGCTGTATGAGGAACATTGTTAATGTATGCTTATGTATGCTAAATCTTCTCTGCAAGTGGGCAGCTCTTCTGGATGGATTTAGGAAGAAACCACTACAGCAAAGCTCTTCTACTTTGATGCCATGGCCTACTTACAGTTTAAGAGGATAATTTCATGGCACTGCAAACTGTTAGTTCTCTGCACAAAGCCTGCTCATTTGGGATTTGTGTGGGAAGGTGTGTAGATTATCCTCTCCTACATATGTCAGATTGTACAGAAATGACTGTACATGATTTGCTGTGATCACACCTATTATAGTGTTGTCATTCTTAAGGGTACTTCACTCTTCTAAAATCAAGAACATTCACAAGATAAAAGTTTTTCCACATGTAAAAGAAAATAATTGTGGAGATTGAAATTAAAACTTTATATAACCTAATTGCTTAATTTAGAACTTACCTTCTGAGCTATCTTATTACTTTGAATATAGTAGACCATCAAAAAAAAAAAAAAAAACCAAAACAGTTTTGAATTTATGAATCTATACTGATGCATTTCTTCATAATTTTGATGTAAATACACCGATACATTATATGAAATCATAAATCAAATTGTGTCAATGCATAGTTACACAAGTACAAAGGAAAATAATTTGTTCCACTAAAGCAGTATTCTGTTAAATGAGTTTAACTAAACTAAAGTTTAAAAAAAGTTTAAAGTTTAACTAAAATTTTATGAAAATGTTTGAAAGTCAGTATATCAAGTATCAGACATAATGGTGTATACCAATTTCCAAGAGCAACTGGGAAAAGCAAGACAAGTGCATATAGGCTTTTCTGCAAGATACTTGGACAAGTATTATTTGGTGCCTAAGAGTCCATTTGATTGTTATCCAGATAGAGAAATACAAAACTTGGTGAAACGTATCTAGAAAATAAATCAATGTTAATTTTGTTTTCTGCAATGACAAAATGGTCTTCTGTTCACTGGATCCCAAAGCCAGTGTGATGGCAGTAAGGGAACGGTGGCAGAAGGAATGTGATGCTGTGTATATAACTTGATTTCACACTTTTATTATGGGAAACCTGTTCATTCCTGTGGAGCTGGATTCTGATACCACCACTGATAGTGGGGGTTTTTTTAAAGCTCTTTAAGCAAGAATTGTCAGATACACTTCTGCAGCACTTGTCAAAATAACTCCTGTCTTTCTGAAATAATTTCAATCATTGATTTCTATTTTGTAAAAATATCCAATTCCCAAAGCCGAAGCATACAGGATTTCAGATCCTCTTCTGCATTCCAAGTGATGTGCTGCCTGAGGGATAAATGAAAGCACAGAAATAGGCCACTCATACCAGCCATATTACTGTGCTTTAAAGTAGAGCCTGAATCAATTGAAATAGTGGAATTTTACATGGACTTCAGTGGGGATTGCACAGTTTCAACAACAGATTATTATGTATGCCCGTTACTCCTTTCTACCTCTCACTCAGACATCTAAAACAGAGCTTATGTGTCACAAGTTTTAAAGATGTGGAACCTAGGATGCAGAGGAACTGCATCATTTGCTCTAGGATAAGACTACAGTAGCTGCAGGTCAAATATCATATTATTGTATCAACCTGTAATTTTTGTGCAGTAATTGTATGTGTGAATCATAAATCAGCTGATATGTGTGGAAGATTATAACAGTGCATAGGTGCTCACTAACCATGAAAGCTTAGAAATCTCTTGATTCCCCCTAGCCACATGTGTCTTGTTTACCAAAGTCTACACCAATGTGGAGTGTATGACTAAGTGTACATTTTGAATGATGCATATTTTTTTCTCTGTACACTGTAAGATCTGTGCTGAATAATT
>JANHGN010019093.1:12986-29394 GCA_024605025.1 Megaceryle maxima | reverse complement strand
AAAAAAAAAAAAAAAAAAAAAAAAAAAAAAAAAGGAACAAATTTTGGGAAGAGGAACAAATTTTGGTATTTTCAGCCTCACACCATAAAATGTTTTTAAGACTATGGGTATGTGTAAAAAATAACTTGCTAAATGACTACAGCCTTGGCTGGAACATTTCTCTGCACAAATTTGGTCAAAGACTTTTGCACAAATGAATTGGAAGTGTTTGCTTTCCACCAAGTGACTGTGAAATGTCTCATACTTCTCACACCTACAGTCAGCTCAAACAATTTGCAGCACATGAACATGGGTCAGTTCAGACATCTCTTTCTGTCTGCTCCAACTTGATTGCTTTTGGTGCACTCCCTGTGTGCTGCTATTACCTCTACAAGTCAAACACATCAGTCTTATGGTGAGGGACTATCTTTGCTACAGTTATGTCTTCATTGGCAGATATAGATATATTTCCATCCAGGGAGGACATGATTGCGTGCAGCCACACTGATGTGACCACAGTAAATGATGTAACAGCATCCAGTTGACCAGATTCCATATATTGTTACCTGTTTTTGCCTTGAAAAATTGATTAGGTATCTCATTGTAGAAAGCACAAGTAGGACAAACAGATTTTACTCTGAGGTAGATTTAAGTCTTCAGCCACATCATGACAAAAACTGTGCCTTTAGGATTTTAGAGACAGTCAACAAAAAACATTTATCTCACTGTAAGAAACAATTAAAAAGCAGTCAGTGTCAATAAAGCAATGCCCTAGGAAAGAGCAATATATTCTAAATTAATGTTTTCTAATCACTGGCAACTTATACAAACTAAAACTCCAATAATATGCAAAGTCAAGAATTCATCTCAGATGCTAACTACAGTGCAAACTGTGGCTGTGCTTTCTACATGAATATTCAACCATTTGCCATTTGCTGCATGCTTTTTCAACAGTAAAAATACAGCTGAGATGATACTAAAATGTAGACCAGGAATGTTTAAGATAAGATAACATCATTCTATCCTTAAGCATTTTTCTTCCAAGGCTTTAGAGGTTTCTGATGACTTTTTTTATCAACAAGAAATACAGAGTTTGTTTCACTAGTTCATGCTTTTTTCTTTACCACTATATTGTATATTTTCCTATGTTTGTCTATAGCAGTGTAAGATACAGTCACACATGCCAGAAATTCTTCTTTCCATTAGAGCAAGGCAGAAACAGCACCTTTAATGTTGCTGTTATCCAAGTCACATGTACTGCGTGTGCTTTGTCAAGACAGATGGATTTTTGAGACTCTGCACATAAATGGTTTTAAAATCCTTGAGAATTCTGTTTCAGGGACCTCAAGGACTTTATAGTTGACCCAGGATACATACTGCATTCTTTCTAGTCACAGATGTCTATATAGTAGTTTAATGCTTGTATGACCAGTTTGTTATCTTTCAGAATGTTATAATCTGAAGAAACTATCTTCCTCTGAGCCCAACTTTGGTATCTCAACATGTATTAGATTACTTCTTAGAAGCTACTGCTGTATTTAAAAAGAACACTTTCTGAGATGTTTTGCTACTCAAATGGATGTGTTGCTGTCTTTGCTTTCCCAAATTTTAATTTCCTATTCAGATTACAATATGCACCTTAGAACCCTGTGCTGAGCAGGTTTGCAGAAAAAAAAAGGCTGCTGAAAATTAGTTAAGTGACTCTGTGTTGCACATGTAGCAGATTATTAATCTGCTGCTATAGATTGATAGGAAAATATTAACTCATTCTTGATCAGAACATCTTATTCTCACTTAATTATTTTCACTTTGTCTTTTTTGTAGTACCTGCATGCAAATGGGATTGTGCATCGTGACTTGAAGCCAGAAAATTTACTCTATGCAACACCAGCACCAGATGCACCACTAAAAATTGGTGAGCAGAATTCAGTGTATGCTTCCTTAATTCCTTTGTACCAGTAATATGTGCTAACTGATGTTTACAATATATAGATCTCACATCCACTTTATCCAAGCCTAATGGTTATATTTAAATGAACAGCATATTACTTCTTCAGCAGCAGCACAACATTGCATGGTATATTTGAATCCAGTACAAAAGTAGATGCTTGCTTAGAGAATTTATAGCCAAAATCATGAAGAGTGTGGCAGAGAATAAAGCACTAGGGAGGAATGATCATGAGATCAGCATGCATTTGTGTGCACCTCTTCTTTGCCTCTTATTTTTGTTAAACTAATATTTTAAGAGGAAATATTAATTTGCATTAAAGTACAAATGCATGGATAGGCAGTAGAAAGCAAACTGAGCAAGGCTGACGTCTTACTTTGAAGACAGATTTGAGAGATAAGAAGTGATCTTTGCAAAGAGCATAGAGAAGTGACCTGAAACACAATCAGTACCACAAGGAGGATGAAGAGGGACAAGGTGAGACCAGGTTCTCCTAGAGATGTATTATGCCAGTTCTGTTGGGGATAGCAGCTGCTTGCAAAGGGCATGGCCTCTAAAAATGCTGGGTATGCCCAGCTTTAGCTTGCACAAAGAGGAGCTCTGTGCTCCTGAGCTGTAGGTAATCAGTTTAGAAGTACCACCTCATGCTCTACTGGGGAGCATGGGACCATGCAAGGAGTGAGTGTTGCCATGTTCATCAGGCTGATGTTCATCATGAGTTTCAGGAGCCAGATTTTCACTAACTAGTCTGAAGTAATTTAATAATTTTAATAGGGTCTTCTGAAGCATTTTCCTAAGTGCTGTGATTCTTAATCTTTTAATTAAGATTATTACACTGTTTAAATTGAGATCTGATTTATAATGAGGGGCAGTGTTTAAAAAAGTAAAGTATATTTCTGTTTAGGTAAGTAGTAATACATAAATGATAACCATTTAGGGACAAGAGAACATTATCTGTGCATTTCTAGAAGAAAACATGAACTATATTTATCCTGATCTGGAGTCAAAACATTCCCTTTTATATTCACTGCAACAAAATGAAAATACTTTTATTTTGCATTTTTTAAGGCCAGATTATCACCACCTAAATTGAAATTTGAAGAAGCTCTATTTATTCTTAGTGAAAACTAAAAGAGTTGTGAAGAATAATGGTTTTGTGTCATTTAAAAAATTAGTCATGCAAGTACAATGTGTAATTGGGGGCTTTTGCTGTCTGATTTGTAATTCAGGGTGGAAACACTGCAAAAATGATCAGTACTTCTAGCACAGCCTCCATGCCCCTAGAAGCTCTCTATCAAAACACTGCTGGGATTTTGTCTTGCAGGGACTGCATACTCTGAACCTTATCCAAGAATTCACCGATACACAGTTTTTAAAACCAAATTCATTCTATTACTTTTATTGGATTTCTCACAGAATCAAAGATGAATATATACCTAAAATGCATTTCCAGATCACTGCTTGTACACCCTTAGGCATCTCATTGCATGGGCTTTGTTCAGTCTACAGGATAATACACAAACTACATTTCTGTCAAGCAAGAGCCAGGAATGCTCATTTGTATGCGCAAGTTTTATTCTGGATTGCAGTCTGGGAAGACACTTTAAAATAAAAGTACTGTTCATTTAATACATACATGTTCACTTAACTACATACACACTGTAAAAAAAACCACAAACAAACAAACAAAAAAACCCAGTCATTTTACAAACACTAATATTCCTAAACAATCTTAACAGCTGACTTTGGACTTTCCAAGATTGTGGAAGATCAGGTGACTATGAAGACAGTTTGTGGAACTCCAGGGTACTGTGGTACGGTTTTTTATTATTTACAGTTGTTGCACTTACTGTGAGGTTGTTACATTTTCTCTTTCCAAGGTGAAATACTTCTTCCTAAACTCACAATTCACAAAGTCTCTAAAAAGCAGAATTAGAAACCTAAAATTCAGAATTGGCACTGAGTTAAATTTTTCTAAACTCATATACTCTAACACTGAAGCTTTATACTCAAAACATATGTTATGGTGCAAGTTAATTACTTGCATGGAAATAAGTTCAACCATCAAAAATGCTGAAATTGTTAAAAATAAAACTGGAGAGACATCAGCAAAAATTTGGAAAGGTATAATGGAAACACTAGAAATGTATAGAGTTCATAACAATGATGAATGTTTGAATATTGCTTACACTGAATTTATCTTAAAGTAATTTTATTTTAACATAGAGAAAATCAAGTTATTCCTTAGATTAGGGTCCTAAATAATCCCTGAAACCCAAAACATTTCAGCAAACACATGGTTTTAAGTGTAGGCTTGACTCAGACCATACTGGTCCATGCTAAATAAAGGAACTGTATAACAGAAATGTGACTTCAGTATCAAGGAGCACTTTTAGGCAGATCTTGTCAACTAAAAAGACTGCTGTAGACTTAGTGAACTCTTTAAGAAGAAGAAAGGCTTTGTCACTTTTAACTAATCTCTTTTCTCCTAAGGAAAATAAGAACAAAATAATTGGTTTGCTTCAGTTTTACCAAGATAGTGAAACTTGCAAGCATGGTAATATTAATTCCTTTAGTAATTTAGAAATTAGGAAATTACATATTTAATGATGTTTGGTTTATATTTTTTCAGTTGCTGACCTTTAAAGACATTTTCTACTTGTTTAACTGTGGAAGATGTGCACAAAGTTTAGAAAATGTGTTTCACCTCAATTGTCCTGTTCTTACATGTTTCTGTTCTTTACAAAGTCACTACTGCTTCATGCTCGTCAGTCTTGTAGATTTTAATAATGCAAGGTATCTAATTTGAATGCAAGAAAGCCACTACTGATACTTCAAATTAAAACAATTTTCCATAGAATCACATTTAGTTAAAGATATGTTCTCTCAGTGTCATATGGGAAAGTAAGGTTTTGATAAGCAAGTGGAAAAGCATAGTACTGTGAATAATTAGGAATGTGGGTTGTTTTTTTCTCCATTGCCTTGGGGAGTAAATAATTCAAGTGGAGATTGCACACTACAATTGCTATATGCATAACAGTCGGCAAACAATGCTATAGCTGTGCTATATGTCAGATATCAGGAATCTAAAAAGAATGTAACTAAAGGCAAACCTCAAAAAATCCAAAATCTAAACCCAAAATTCAAGCACATAATGTCTCACAGTAGGGAGAAAATAAATATGCAAGTGATCTTGCAAATGATGTTTAAAAAGATGCTGCCGAGCTCCAGTGGCCTTTCCCTCATGGAGCTGGAGCATTTTGCTCTGCCCATGGGACAGCAGTGGGAGCTCATCCTGCTGCCGGTGGGGACGTGCTCAGCATGGCCATCCCCTGCACACAGTAGACTTTTCTTGAGCAGCAGGTCCATGACCCCCCCTGGTGGTGCCTGCAAGGCTGAGCAGACAGCAGCTGGACAGAGCCTCACAGACTACCTGGCAGCTTTCAGCAAGGCATCCTGTGTATGCTTTTGGGTACAGCATCCTTGTGCACAGCTTTCATGTCAGAGCAGAAACAGCTAGCTCCTGTACATGCACAGAAACTCACCTGGACTCCCAGATGCAGAAAATGAGCCAGAAATGGATCCTTCGGTGCTAGAACATGCAAAAGAAGGAGCCCCTCGGACAAAACAGGATTGCAACTGCCTCTGCGAGTCTGTTCCCCCTTTCACTGCAAGGCACTTCAAGACACTTTATTGTCAGCAAACCAGCTAATGGCCAGAGAGGCTGGTGCAAGACTGCTAGGCTCCCTGTGCTGGATGCTGTCCTTCAGCTACCAATGTGATCTTGTGGAGAAACCTATTTCTTCCATTCTTGCTGAACTCTAGATCCTGAATAGAGTCCTACAAGATGCGAGCAGTGTGCTTGGTGGTAAGCATCTTACGTAGTTTTGGCCAGAGCTGAGCCACGGCATGGAATAGCCAGTACTTAGTGTTTCTTTTATATCTGTAGAAGCAAAGGAAAGAGGACAATGGAAAAAAAACAGTAAGATTATGCTGTTACCTTGTAGCACAGCTGATAATGCAATCTAAATTGCACCTCAGTGACATGTCCATTAGCTTGTATGATGTACTCTGCCAAGCACACACAGGTGCCATGTACGCTTTAGAGTAGCACTGAATTCCAGTCTGCTTAGTTTCATAAAACTGTGCTGCATGCTTCATTAGCTGTTAATGTTGTGGTCTTCTTCTCTCATGACAGTGAAGTCACCTTATGACAAATGCCATAAAACTGTAGTTAGTATTTAGCCCTTTTTGCACCCATCTTTGTATACTATAAAAATGGAATAAAATATTCCAATAGAAGATCCCTCAGAATAGGGATGACTTGGTGGGGAAGTTTGAGGCTGAATGTCTGTGCTGAGAAGAGAAGAAAGATGCTTTGTGCCTACAGACATGCACCTGCAATCCTTGCTTTATGATCCTAGTTAACTGACCATGCAGAATTCCTTGTGCCTGGAAAATATTCAGGCATTACTTTCCAGAAGTGTAGGAAAACCAGTAGGAATACCGTCGAAATGCCAAATTAAACTATGAATAATTGTCCAATTCACAGTCCACATAGCAAAGCAGACCTGTACATACAAATCTTTTGTCTCCTTTGTGGCAATTTTACAGCACTGAGGTGGAAGGAGGAGCAAACAAAAGAAGGCCAGAAAGTTACTTCTGCCCTTATCCCAAGGAATAAGATATCCCAAGCCATGTTGAGGAAACATAGTGGCCATTAAACAGAAAAACTGTCCTATTTACTTCAGAACTGCACCCCCTCTCCAGCATTACCAAACATCACAGGGAGAATGGTGGTTAATGTCTTTTCTTGGCTTGTCTCCATCTCTTTCTCTGAGGCCATTGGGTGCTTAGCCAGTGGACTGACCTGTTAGCTATAGGTTTGTCCTGAGTTAGAATCAGTGGGGATCTAGTGTCCCTTCTCAAAAACAGACTCTCTATGTTCATCAGTTTACCTAGTGGAAGAATAAGGATGCAAAGAAAGTCTGTGCTTAGACTGGCAAGTGCTTGCCCAGCTACCTTCTGTACAAATTGCATGTAGCAAACAATGATTAATGGCCTTTGCCTTCTATATTAATACTTTGTAAAAATGCTTGATGTGCTTCATGCATGGTAAATTCTTCAGGTAAATTGAAGAACTCTGAGCCAGCTGCCTGGAGTTGTGTGTAGTCAACTAAAATTGTGACTGGGGGAGCCTTGCTCCTCTGGGATGTTGCAGTACATTCCTGGGGAGAGCTAGCTACCCCAGTGGAGACCTCGTACAGTCTGGGGGCAAAGCTTGAGCATGCTGGCAGCCTGTGTCAGTCTGGTTGGACAAACAAAGCTTCAGTATGTTCAGGGAGATGTAATATGTTTCAGGCTCCAGCCCTTCCTGGTCTCGCTGCTAATGGCTGTGAAAGTGTAAAGAGGAAAGGTAAAGAGATGTGTTTGTGCTGCAGGGCTAATGCATGTAGGTGTAGCAAGTCTATGGTGCCCCAGAAATGTGGTAGCCATCCCACATGCATCATAACACCAGTGAACACAGGGCTGTACTGTCATCCTGTACACCTGATGGATAGTACTTCTGATAAAACAGTTGCTGAGAAGGACTACTGATACATGAAAATGTGGCTTAGCAGTGTCTTTTTAATTCTTATTTCCAAATTATTTGTCTATTTTTGTTTGTGGCAAAAAGATAAGGGAGGGGAGGGTCTTGTCTCCCCCAGTATCAAGC
Organism: Megaceryle maxima; assembly: GCA_024605025.1. NCBI lineage: Eukaryota > Metazoa > Chordata > Aves > Coraciiformes > Cerylidae > Megaceryle > Megaceryle maxima. The sequence goes on along the minus strand of JANHGN010019093.1, from coordinate 21,751 downwards.
ACTTCCATTTCCTCCTTTGGAGATGACATTGTCATCCTGCCATCGCAAGAGCTTTACCCAGGGAGGTTTGCCCAGTTGAAGGCAAACCTCAAGGTTGTGCAGAGCTATGAGCCCTGGTGGCATGGGGGCAAGGGGCACTTGAGATAGTTACTTCACAGTTTGAGTATGCAACCATGCACGTTTTTTGTCACAACAGGAGCAACACATAGTATCTGAGGGATACAATGAAGCATTCAGCTTTCCTCAAAGTGTGTCTATAAAGCTACTAGGGCAGACATCAACTCCACTTTACTGTTGCAGAGATGGAATCCCCCAAGACTGACTGGCCTTTTTGCCTTCTCTACTCTGCAGCAAAAGCAATTACCTAAAATGGTCTTGTCTTTCCTTACAATTAAAACACAATACCAAAAATAAAGCCCAAATAAAGTACCAAGTAAATAATTAAAATTCTGAATTAGAAGTATCACATCCATTGTCACACTGCAGCTTTAAGTGCTTCTGTAGCTTTCTATGGTTCCTTTCACAAGCCTGAAAAGCAATTTGAGACCAAAATTCACTTTTCATTTTACTCTGCCTGTGCTTGGACATGACTTCTGCTGCTTTATACACAGTGAAGGGAATAATTTGCCTAATTAAGGGTGTGAAGGAGCAGACCATAACTTTTTAAGACACACCAGTGTGCACAGAGCTGAAAGTGACTTTGTGACTGTTATTTCTGCACTCAGTTTTCATCTTATTGACAAGTATGTTATCATCTGCAGCTCCAGAGATACTACGAGGATGTGCCTACGGCCCTGAGGTGGACATGTGGTCTCTGGGGATTATCACCTACATCCTGTAAGTGCAAATAGTGCCATAGAATGGTTCATTTGTGAGCACCTGCAAGTTTTCATGCCATTATGAGCTTTGCCATTGGAAAATGAGATCCTGAACTGTAATTATGATAATCCTTCTCTTATTTAAGTAAGTCAAATCCTAGAGAAGCATGCAAAACACTCAGATTAAATATAAATATAATACTACTTCCTTAATGTCAGCAAGGTCTGCTCAGAATCATGCTGTTAATGTGAATGAACAGCGGTGAAGCTGCTGAAAGCAAAAATACCAGCATACAAGAGTCAAAAAGCATATTTTTTTTTTTTTTTTCTCATTCATGCAGCCTGCAAGATATACTATGATCCTAACTAGACTCTCAACTACAGATGGGGCAAGGAGAAGTTAAGGTGCTTGTGGTAGTTTCATAGTGCCTGTTTGCCCCATCTGTGTCAGCCACAGACACTGTGTTGCTATCTCACAGCATCTCAGACAGAAGGTGGGGAACAGCCCTGGACTCTGTCTGTGAATCAGTCTGGTGGGTTAAATGATTAGTGTTGAAGTGTTCCACTTCTTACAAGATAACCAGAGACACCATTGACAGAGGGCTGTGGAGGGATGCTGACCATAGATATTTTAAGCAGTTACAACTACAGATCAAAATTTTAAAACACTTGTGTCTAAAGGCAAGCACTTGTGTCTACATCTTAACATGGCTAGTCCTAACTCAAAGCATTGTAATTATTTTATTGTATCTATGTAATCTTTCCAAGGAAGATTATTGTTAAGGGAAAACTGTATCTGATAGGAGAATATTTTATGGGAGGATAAATAATTTAATTTATTCCCTTGTCAACACCAATACTAAACTGGCTTGTATATCTGTGTACACTACTAACTGCATGCCTTCTGTGGGAGGAAAATGGGATTTTGCACATATACATTAAAGATGTGGAGGATTTTATACATCCAGGCCATTTTCTTGCCCCTTCATTATCTGTGTCCAGCAACTACAGTGTGTAATAGTATAATAATTTATGTTTTTTGCTGAGAATTATATTTTCTAGGTTTTATATGAAAACTACTTCTAAGGATGTATAAATTCTCAGATAGAAATATCAGAAGACATTTTTTGTTCTGTACGTAAGCCTCAAACAGAATCATAGAAGCATTAATGTTGGAAAAAAACTCCATCATCAAGTTCAACTGTCAACACCACACTACCATGACCACTAAACCATGTCCTGAAGTGCCACATCTACGTGTTTTTTTAACACCTCCAGGGATGGTTACTCCACCACTTTCCTGGACAGACTGTTCCAATGCCTCACCACTCTTTCAGTACAGAAATTTTTCCTAATATCCAATCTAAACTGCCCCTGGTGCAACTCAAGCCCATTACCTCTCATGCTATGACTAGTTACTTGGGAGAAGAGACCAATACCTCACTACAACCTCCTTTCAGGTAGTTGTAGAGAGCAATAAGGTCTTCCCTCAGACTTCTCCAGACTTAACAATCCCAGTTCCCTCAGCCACTCCTCATGAGGCTTATTCTCCAGACCCTTCCATCAGCTTTGTTGTCCTTCTGTGGACAACACTCCAGCGCCTCAGTGTCTTTCTGCAGTGCCTGAAACTGTAGACAGTACTCAAGCTGCATCCTTACCAGTGCTGAGTAGAGGGGGATAGTCACTTCCCTACTCCTGATGGACACCCCATTTCTGATACAGGCTGGGATGCTGTTGGCCTTCTTGGCCACCTGATCACACTGCTGTCTCATATTCAGCTGGCTGTCCACCAACACCTCCAGATCCTTTTCTGACAATCATCTTTCCAGCCACTCAGCCTCAAGCCTGTAGTGTTGCATGGGGTTGTTGTGCCTGAAATGCAGGACCCTGCACTTGGCCTTGTGAAATCTCATACAGTTGACCGCAGCCCATTAATCCAGCCAGTCCAGATCCTTCTGCAGAGCCTTTTTACCCTTGAGCAGATCAACAATCCCACTCAATTTGGTGTCATCTGCAAACTTACTGAGGGTACACTTGATGCCCTCATCCAGATCATTAAAGATATTAAACCAGACTGACCCCAAGACAGCCCTGGAGAGCACCACTTATGATCAGTCACCGACTGGATTTAACACCATTCACAGCTCTGAGCTCAGCCATCCACCCAGCTTTTAACCCAGTGAAGACTATACTTGTCTAAGCCATAAGCCACCAGTTTTTTCCAGCAGAATGTAGTGGGAAATGGCTTTACTAAATTCCAGGCAGACAAATAAATAAATAAGTCACAGCTCTCATTTTGGGTTCTTGTAAGTAATATGCTACAATATTTCTATTTGCCTTTTTGTTATCCACTCATTTTAAAATGTGAATTTTTGTCTTAAGTCCTGGTTCAAGTCTGTGGATCATATCTCTGATATTGTGATCATTTCTTATTAGTTCTAATGGCGCACACATGGCAGAGAGATGTGAAATTTGCCATCAGGGATCTCCCTGAGATTGGATAAGAGCCTTTTTTTTGTCCGTTTACAAAGATGTGTAGGTTAAGCCATGTGCTTGCCTAGTTATTCAACAATTGAGGGATAGCTGTCGTACTTGGAAGTGAAACCAAAACTTGTTTCAAGTGTAGGTAAGCTCCAAGTGAGAATGTACAGTAAATTCCTATTTGAATATATGGAATGGCATTTGCTATATTCAACCTTTCAAAACGGTCCAGCTATTCAGGAGATGCTCCTAAACCACCCTCTGCACTGATGTAAACACAAGCATGTGAGCTCCTCCTTTGAGTGGCACACCACCACTACAGATAATCCTCCTTCCTCCTTCTATTCCTCTCCTCCTCCCCTCTCAAAATCCAGTTTGATCTACAGGAACAAGGGTGCTAGTGAAATCCACTTGGCCATCTCTTCCATTTAGGTTTAACAATATTTCACATTTAAAGCTCTTCTGTTGAATATAAAGCTTTATAAATTTCTGATGGATTAGAATATGAGATTAAAGTGGTACATATACAGTAATTCATTAATCCTGCAGCCTAAAGGACAGTGTTTCAAGCCTCAGTCTCATAGTTTAGTAGAGGGAATGCATTTCCATACAATCAAAATAATAAATTGCTGTATAAACCTCCAAAGTAGAGTGGATATTAGAGTCAAATAACATTCTACAGAAGATCTTCATAAAACTGAATCTTCTCACCAATACCAGGTGGACTTACCATGTAATTAAGAAGAACTTTGACATGTATTTTCACAGAACAATTACTCCTGGGGCAAATTATATTAAGACCTATTGATGCTAACTGTCATAATTCCAGGAAAGCCACATTTGTACTTTTAACAGCAAAAAAGACCAGTCCTTTTGTATTCCTGCAGCAGGATAGAAATGCTGCTGCGTATGTGAGATGCAGATAGTGGTAAATAAAGACAGACAAATTGCCTGCAGTCAAAATTCAGATTTATTTAAAGGCAATCTTCACCAACTTACTTAAAAGGGCACAAAACACCTGTCTGGCAATTTCTAATTTATTTTGAAGCTGTTTACATTTATTTTTCTTTATTTGGTAAATAATTGAGTTAAAATGAATCAGCATAATAAAATAAAATTTCGTAATAAAATGAAGTCAAGAGCAGCCACACTGGGCTGCTTGATTAATCCCATTTAATTTACCTAATTTGAAATCACACCTCTAGTTTTATTAATCTAATTTGGCACGTAGTGGAAAATCAGTCTGCTGAAATAGGGTTTTTTTAGGTAGAAGCATCAACAGATATTGTTAATAAGAAAATAATAGGTGATAGTAGTGAGTAACAGTGAAAATATTTTCAGGAGTAAATAAAGAATCACTTAGAAGGCTTTGAACAAAGTCACAGCAAGTCTTAAGCATGGTCTCCCTGTATGTCATCAGTTACCCGGTGCCCAGAAGCCAGTTTTGGCTTAACAGTTTAGTGGCCCGACAGCCCTTCTCAGAAGGGTGCTCTATGGGGATAGGGGGTTGACCTGAAGCAAGCTCAGAATGGTGGTGAGAGAGGCAGGCAAACAGGATGGGGGCAGCAGAGGGCCTGTGGTGGACTCCCACCTGCTGAAGCACACAGTATTTGCAAGTTAAATCCTTGTGTTTTAATCTATCTCTTCCAGACTGAGAAATAACTAATGCACCCAGAATTTGCCTACAGTGGAGATTTTCTTCTTGTCAGCAGTGCAAAATGATGCAGCTGTTCTACCCATGGCTACACTTCACTCCCCAAAACACATTTCTTCCTTGAACATGTCTTCTTTTTCAGGACAGTAAGCACAATGGTTTGGTATAGAAATATAAAAAGAAACTAAAATGTAAGGTTAAGTTTTCTAGATTTCTTGCTTGTTCTTTATTGTCTGCTGTTACATTCCTGTAATCATCTTGTTGCTTGTTGCATTTTCTAAAGACAGAGTAGCAAGTAGAATTTTTGTTTAGCTTAGAACACTTAGTGGTTGACTCGTGTGGTGAAAAGAGTCTGGACTGTGCAGTTTAAGCAAATGATTTATTTGAATTCTAATACACTACTTATGCAGGTTTTTATGGATACAATGGAAGAATGCACTATTACAACCTAAAAGCAAGAATACACTATAATGAATTAGAAATCATGCTAAATATTATACACGTGTTAATCACTTGTGTTTGAAAATTTACAGCTTGCTAAATATTCACTTACCACTTCAGGTAAGGGCTCTCAATCTTAGAAAAATCACCTTGGCTGATGTCCTGGCCCAGGGGGAAGGGTGAGCATTAGAGAGGTGACTCCCCAAACTAAGCTAAACCTTAGCACTTTTATCCTTGGTTTTAGTGACGTTATACAGTTTGAATACAAGGCTCTGACTGAAACTCTCCAGGTGGTTGTGGCAAAACTATGCCTGATTGGATTATGCTTCCTGGATACACAAAATTTGTCAGCTGAAACCACCACTGAAGCCCTTCAAGCTCTCCTTATCTTTACTTTCTCAGGAAGCTAAATAGTGGTTTGGACTGAAACTCAGGACATAACATTTGTTGAGGAATTTCGAGGCTCAGCTCCTGTTTCAGTTCTTTAGTGTAGCAGGGCCCTGTTTGGCCTTGGGCTTATAGACAACTCAGTGCTGAGCCATCTACACAGCTCCCCATTCGTCATCCCTGCATAGATAGGGCCACAGAGAGACAAATCAAGGCTGAGTTGTTTGCACGCACCAGATGATACTGAAACTTGCTTATGAACTATGATCCAGAAAACCCATACAACTGGTTGGCTGATTATGTGTGCAAGCATGATTAAAGTACAATGAAAGGACATTATATAAATGGAAGCTGCTTCTATGTGTTTGCTTTCCCTAGGGCCAGAGGTGGGGATCTGTGTGGGAATCTGTGTTATTTAGTATATTCATAAATACAGTCATTTGTGAGATTACAAAATTTCTTGATAATATGTAGGCTACCCAAGTAAAGATGATAGCTAATTATTAGAGTCTGTGAAAGGTTTTTACATCTTGCAGATGATAGGATGAAAGAATGTACAGTGAAGAACATAATCAAAAAACAGTCCTGACTGGATCTGTAAAAGTTCTAACTTCAGAGGGAAAAGGTGGTTCCTCAGCTAATTCCTATCCCTCAGGAAAAAGTTACAGCTATTCTGATAACTGCTTTATGAACATGTTAATTTTGTGCTTGCAAACAGTCCAAAAACACAGATCCAAGGTCAGGAATTTTTAGCAAAGAAATGGAGATTAAAACAGAAATCATTATGCTAAGCTGCAGCTCCATTGTGTGCCCGTGCTGAATGGTATGTACACCTGCTTCAAGTAGACACACAATTGGAGAAGACTCACAGAAGAGACCAGGGATGAGCAAAGGTTTCACATTGAGGATTACTGGATAGTCCCAAGGGTCTTTAGCCTGAGACCCACAGAGTGAAGAACTACTAAAAACTATGTATTGTCATGTAGAAGGTAAACAGGTATCAACTGTTCCATGGCTAATCTTATGTTAAGTCCCTATTTTAATAATTCCAATTATAGACATATGAAAATGGAAAATTTACAATTTGATGTGCCTTCACCAGTGCTTATGACCACATTTTGCTCTGCTCTGTAGAATTAGGAGCTCCTGAGTACCTTCAGATCTGGTTTCCTAAAGTGGTTGACAGGACATGAAGCAGGGAAAGGTAATACCAGGAACCATTTTTATCAAATCAAGACTAATCTTTGATAAATTTCTTTCTTTTTTATCCTTGCAGACTTTGTGGCTTTGAACCATTTTATGATGAAAGGGGAGATCAGTACATGTTTAAGAGAATCCTGAACTGTGAATATAACTTTGTGTCTCCCTGGTGGGATGATGTGTCTCTGAATGCCAAGGATTTAGTAAGTAAAGGAAAAACAAGACTGGAGTATCTTTGCCGATTTGTATTTGGCTAGTATCTGTTCCACTGAGTAAGAGAGTCCATTTTGGGATGGGGGCAGCATATTTGTCTAACAGCCAAATCTGTGCATATAGTTCCTTGTTTTTCTTCATCTTCTCTCTGTGAACTAAGCCACATATTTTTGGCAGTTATCACGGTTTTTATATATGCCTGCCTTTCATGCTAGCTCTGAGGTGTTTCATCATTCCTCTTTGCAGTGCAACCACCTTCAGAGGAACATAGAAACAACCTCTATACTTTGTGCAGTTTTCAGGTTTTAACTTGGGAGGAAGAATATAAAAAGGAGTGAAGCCCCCTCCACCCCACTTTTGATGAGAGTCTTCTCTGTCCATTTAAGCTTTTTCTCAGTAGATGAGGAACGACTCATTACTTTTAAATATTCCCATTATATGCACATCAGCAAAATGCAAGGGCTGGTGCTATATGCACTGTATTCTTTTATTACTGGATAAAGTAAATTGGATCCAGGAAGTAACAATCTGCAAAGATAAATATGCTTGAGTTCAATTTTTATGCAACAATAACTTGCACAATTCAGTTATTTCATTAGCATTAAAGACATAAATACTAATTTCCATATTATTTATAAAAAGTGTGCCATAAAATACTACTTAATTGGTGTTTGTAAAGTATTTTGGGATTCCGCAAGTGGAAGGACTGTAGTAGCTCAAAGTGCTTTTTTGTTGTTGTATAGGATGTGAAGTTTTTCTAATGTCAAAAAAATATCATATACTGCTTGTGTCATCAAAACCCAAAGAAATAGCAGCCTGCAGCAAAGCTACTTGTTTATTGTATACAGACAGTTCTGGTCCAAACTAGTCCCTACGATTTTGCCACCATAAAGCTCAGTTTTGCGGTTTGAACACTATAGCAAGTTGTAGGTAAGGATGAAGTCCATGGCTTTCAAAACCTATGCTCTGGGCAGTTCTGGCATGTTCAGTTCATATGATTTCCTTAACTGAACCTCTTCTGTGGATGCACAGCAGGTACTCATCATGATGCCTGTTCTCCTGCACACACTTCAGGGCACTCTCTTTCTTTAACAGGACTTTGTAGGGAAATTTCAGAGACTAAAGCGAGTCTTCACACCTGGGCACGTACTGGTTTGTGAAGCCCAGTGCTGTCACCTGCATGGTGCTCCACGAGCTTGTGCAGTCAGGAGGGTTGCATAAGTGTGGATCTGATGAGCACCATCTGTGCACTTCTTTACTCCACCCTCACCTTCTGATTTTTTTTTTTTTTTTAATTGTTTGTCCAGACACATTGCAAAACCCATGAAATGCGGCTTGACAGGACACACTTTGTACTCAGCAGTTTGTACCACTTCCACTCCCACCGTTTTGTCTGCAGCACCTTGCTCCCAAAAATGTTCTACTGTTTTCTTTGGAGAGGTGCAGGTCCCTTGCTCTTGATAACAGAAAGAATGGCATAAACAGCATTAGTTTCAAAGTACAAAGTATTTCCACAATACTTTGTAGCTCTTATGTATATGAGGTTTTACTGTGATTGTAAGAAAACTTTT
>JANHGN010019093.1:0-10119 GCA_024605025.1 Megaceryle maxima | reverse complement strand
TAACCAAAAAGCTAGCCAAATCAAAAATAGCTAAAACTGTCATACAGAGATTGGTATTTCTTTTCCTCACCTCTGTAGATTTGTTTTTTCAGGCACTAAAACTCTTCAAAGCAAGGGCTAATATAACTGTCTTAATGTGTCTTCATTTTGTGACATTTTGTGTGATATGAGAGCCTATCTCCAATGTGTATTTGTATATATAAATATGAAGTTACTCAAATGCTCCGCACATTGTGCTTAGCACATGCAATAGTGCAATAGTGACAAATATATGTTTTTGTGAACTTTTCATGGAATAATCGGTGATAATACTGTTATTATTATGATGGAAGGTTACTTTCTTTTTGCTATCTTACTTCAACGCAGGAGATCCGAAGTAGTTTCTCAGTCCAGCATTTCAGGTGGTCTTCTAAATCCGTCCAGGTGCAGGCAGGTATCTGAAAGTGACATTATCATGAAGACTAAATGCAGTTAGGTTCCTTAATGGGACAATATTAAGGGCTCAGTCTTGACAGACTGTGTCCTTTAAGGAATGTTTGCTTGATCCTCCCTTTCTCAGGCTGCAGTAAAAGCTGTGGTGGCATCAACTCGCCTTGGCAGTGCCAGTGGTCACAGTGCACACGACAGTAACAAACCCAGCCGTAACACATCTCCTGTCCATGATGGCAAACCTGAAGAGGAGCCCGCTCAGGAAGCAGAAGCAGCTCCAGAAGAAATGTCTTAGGTCAATGTGCTTCCTTGTTTCAGCTGAGATGTGTCATTTCATAGACCAGCTACCTTGTCATTCAACAAGAGAGATTCATAAGCTTGGCCTCTCTGGTTCTGCTTTGGGGTGCCAAATGCACTGGCTGGTGATTCTACCTTCAATGCATGTGACTGCTTATGAAAATAGTAAACTGTTCCATAAGGCATGTCATGGAAACAGTGTTATTTGCAGTAATACTGGCAAGTGAAAACATGGGGATGAATAACTACCTACAATAATGCATATAATTCATATACATGTATCCAGTGTTTCTAGATGGCATTTGAAACAAAACACTATTTAATTTGGTTTTAGGGAAGTAGGTGTCTTCTGTATGTTGTGACTTTCTTTGAACTGCTTCCTTCCAGAATCATAGTCCTACAGCAGACAAAATGGAAGGAAATATCAAGCAAATGCTTTTAAAACTGATGTATGAAATAATACTTTTTATCTGTAAAATTAAAAAAAAAAAATTTGGGGATTTTTATGCAAAAAAACATTCCACTACTTCTGGGAAGAAATTTAAATGTTAGTTCCATTGGGCATGAAAATGTATGTTCCTCAAGCTTGCATTGAAAATGCCTTATTCTGAATTTTCCTGTTTATATACAGTATTTTAATGACAACCAGAATTACTCAGATTTCTGCTGTTTCATTCTCTAGCAAAGTCTTAGCAAAACAAAATGATACACTGAAAAAGGACTAGAGTAGATGGAAATTTTGGAGGTACCATTACATTTATTCATTAAATTCTGAACTGTGCAGCTAGAAGCCATTTTTATAGGGCCAAAGGGAATAATCTGCAGTTATACAAGATCTAAATGCTTGAAGGAAGCTACCCCACAACTTAGTAATTTTGCTTGGGGGAAATGCTCTTATAGGATGCCTGGGAGCAAGTAGTATAGTCTAGTTGCTTCCCAAGTAGTTTAATCTCATGAATAACTGGTTTCCACTTGTCAGCATAATTAGCCCAGATATTCCTAGAAAAGGACCCCTTCTGTAAAGTGATACACCAGCCCAGATCTTGCATCCACTTATAGCGCCTGTGTCTCAAAAGCTATGTGGATAGATCAGCTTGAAAAATTAGGGTTAGGCTCTTCAGCTGTCATGATTTTTTTGTTGGACATAATTGATAGGAATTGAAAAACTAACAGGCATCAGTATGTATAACCATTTACATTTGTTTGTTATCACTTTGATAGCACATAAATTTCATAATGTTATTGATATTACATAAATGGCAAAAAGAACCTGATGTCATTTGTCTTTGTTAAACTTTCTAATACTGATAGTTACCTAACACCCTAATGCACTCAACATTCCTCTTTGCTTTAATTGTTTTTATGTTGTTAGACCTTGCACAACTTGCCTTGAAAAAAATATCAGCTACTGAAAAGAACAAGACATTAATAAAACTTCCAGTAGCTACATTTCCTTATGAAATTACAGGGTAATACAATGTTATTCCTATGGTTGGTTTGATAAATAAAATGTATTCTAGATTAATATTAAAAAATATATTAAAGATGCTGTCTATACTAGGTGATAATGCATGCTAATGAATGTATTATACTTGAGAATTTTTTATCCATTTCTTAAAATTCTCTGAATTTATACAAAAAGTTTTGCTAGTTAAGCGTGGTTGAAATTTCAGCTATGTACATCCATCCTTTTTCCAGATGACACACTTTGAGGTTAGCTGAAACAGCTGATAGGAGCATAGCAGCTGTGAACAGGCCAATGAAACACTTCTGCAGATTTTCCTTTGAAAACAGAGTAAGATTAATCCCTTCAGAGAAGGTGATAGGTACATCCACCTGTCTCACTTTTTACTGTCTTGTTTCCTGCAAGGTGACTGCAGGACAAATGTATTTCTCAGCCACAAGTCTCTTCCTCGTTTCCAGTGGTGAAGCCATCCAAGTTCTTTCGGTGGGGAGGTTTGACAGAAGTTGAATTTTTGTAACATTTCCTACTTTATTTGGGATAGTTGCTTCTAATCTGCAGAATTGAAGCTGGCTGCACAGTCATTGCGCATCTGAGTGCTTGAGCAGAAATATCTTCATCTGAGACATAATTTGTTGAGCTGAGAAGTAATCCCAGCTGATACTTAAGGTTATTTTTTGCTAAATTACACCATAGCATATCATGAATATGACTTGACGCAACTGGACACCTCTGTCTGACAGCATGTTCTTGGAGGCAGCTCAGTCTTGTGCCTAAAGGGTCTGGGGCTTCATTTGGTTTTGCTTAGGTTTTTTTTTTATTATGCTTGATATGAAACAATTGGGTGGGATGTCTGTGCTGAACATATTATTGATATGTGACTCAGTAAAGTAGTATGCCTGGCTTATGTGTGACTGTACTCTACAGAAGAAAGAGCAGCTTTAGGTTATGTGAACGCAAGTGAAAAAAGGACTGTTACATGCGTGGCTTTGTCTGAAAAATCACATTCAAGTGGCCATTAATTCTGCTATAATTCAGATTTGGGAGTGCAACATCAGTGTCTTACTGTGGTTGAAAAATGCAGACACACCCAAAAACTACTGGAGGTGGACCAGTTCTACATCTGTGGTTATAAACTAGGAAGAATTACCAATGCTCTTTTCTGTTGAAATTCTAAGCTTTAAGCTTTTGAAATGTTCCACATACAGGCAAAGGACTTCAAATGCATAAAGGGGAATGTTGCCATCTTTTTGATTTAAACTTAATCAACTTTAGAGGCAGATTATGATATTAACCAATTAAAGTACAATATTTGAGAGCTAGACTGAGGTTCTGATGGAGGTTAAGTGGCTAACAATGTTCCACCTTTGACTAACAAAAGGGGTTTTGACAGGTTTAGAAAGAATGACTTCAAAATAGAACAGATTTCCTGTCATTTCAAACACTTTTGCTTGCAGTTTTGTGGACAACGCAGTAGATTGCACTGCATGAGTGAGCCCAGTGATGGTTTGTTAGCTGAAGTTTGCATTTTGCATTGTGCAAGCATGCTGTAAAGACACAGACACAGTAATCACACTTTTGAGTGCAGAAGAGTATCAAGGCAAAAGCTTGTGAAACAGCACATGCTTCAGAAGAAGGGTTTTGTGGTCTTTGTCCCTGCGAGCAAGCCTGGTGTCCAGCACATGAAGAGCAGTGACAAAAACTGCCAGCAACCCTTTGGCAAGATGCCATGGCAAATAATGTGAAGTCCTGTGAAAAGCTGTATGGTGCTAGAGCAGGATAAACGCAGCCACCAAATTTTCTTGTAAGGGGTTCAGATCATCAGGGAGTCCCAGGATGGAGGAGGCTGTGGCTCACTGGCAGCTGGGCCTCGGCACTTCACGGATAAAAGATCCTTCTTCAACAAATTGTGCTGTGAGTGAAACACATACACAGCAAGCAGCCATGGGGGAAGGGAGGACAACACCGCATTTTCTGCAGTCCAACAGCTGGGAAAAGGAAGAAGATGCTAGGAGTTGTCAGTGTCAGCTTAGCAGATGAATAACAGTATCTCCTAAGCGACAAATGCAGGAATCTGGAGAATAAACAGCCATTTCCAAATAATGATTGGCAACTGTTCCTGAGCTCCCACATACATCCTGGGACATGCTGTTACGCAGAGGCATGCAGTGTAGCTCTCAGGGCTTTTTTGAGTGGCATATAAAAGTGTAGGTTGGAGGACTTCCAGCAGATCTTTGCACAACATCCTGCATATTGTCCGCTTACAGAGTGATGGACACTCACGAGTCTCAGCCATCTTGTGCACAGTGACTTGACTCCTGGCTTATGCAAAGGCTCTGCATTCCTCCTGGTGAAGAACTCAGTTTTGTGTGTCTGTTTACCTTCTTGCCCCTCAGGTTATGAATCTGTAGCTTTTGTAGGCTTAACGTTAAAGTAACAAAAAATATCTTCTTATAGGGGAGGAAAGCACGAATGAACAATTAGACCTAGATAGAGCACAATGGCAAGGATACATGCAAGTTACGGAGATACCAAAGGTAAACAAAGACACAGCTCAGAACATTCTTAAAGTTACTTTATAAAACAGTAGTAGCTCAAAGAATGTCCTTTCCTCCCTTTCATGGTAATTTCAGTTAGATTATGCAACCACAATACTAAGAGTCAATTTTGTTGTATAAAGAACTTTGGTTTCCCTGATGAACCCTGGCACAATACTGCATCATTGAACAAAAACCATTAACTGCACTGCAAAATAAGAAGAAAATGTAATGATAAGGAACAAAGAGGAGAAAAATAAGAATAAAATAATTACCTAGTTTAGTTATATCTGGAATGTAAAGTTCTTAGTTTCAGAACACATATAACCTTTTACTGACATGACTCTGGGTTCTCCACAAAAATAGAATTTGTTTTATGTCTGGAAGATAAAATTTCAGCACCAGTAATTCAGTGAAAAATGATGGAGGGTCAGTGCAAATATGGAGACTATGCCTTGGAGTGTGTATACTCTAGCGCTTATAAGGATGGAGTGATGTACATACATATAACTAAAACTCCAGCAAAGGTAAAAAAACCAAACAAAACATCTGCACTGCATTCTCTTCTACCTCTCCATATTGGAAGAGAGAGTATGAACATAGTCATGAACTTAATCTTTATTGGAAGACTCAGGTTATAGTGAGGATAGGTATAGTACAGAAGCAGGAACAGAATGGAATCATCAAAATGGCCCAATTCTCAACTTATCGGTAAAACTATGGATATATATAAATATATGTATGTACATGCACACACAAACTTATATAATTTTATCAAAAGAGAGGCAGTCTCTTAACAGCCGTGTCCACATTATTAACAGTCACAGTAACCTTTTAAGCCATATTTGCCCTTTGCCAATTTTACGTAACTGGAACTGAAACCATAGTGTTTAACACTCTTGTATACATGGATCATCGCTGGATGAAATTCAATGTAATGAACATGAAGGTATGAAAGATTAATAATCACAGGAGTACAGTTTTCCCCAGCTCTGACTCCTTCACACCAAAACACAGTGAGAAAATAGTGCTTCAGTGCCCTTGTCCTTTTGCATGCTCAGGATATGCGCTGAAGTGGGGTGACAATACAAGCACAAGAATTTTGTGATGAGTTAAAACTGCCCTAAATTGCACCAGAGACCCCTGCCTAACAAGCACATGTGACCCAAGAACTGACAGTCTAACCCTTAAATTGTATATAGGAAGATGTTTATTGGCAAGGTATATTAAATGGCATGTGTTCGCTCCTGTTAAGTAGCATCCTATTAAGTAGCATACTACTCCCATAATATCAGCTATTTTGTTCTCTCTGCCTGAGAACTTGAAGCATTCCAGAGCATTATATGACAATACATAAAGAGCAAAGCTTAAAAGAAAGGGATCTTTTCTTGTTTTCCATTTTCAGCTCTGGTTTCAAGAACAAGTGTTAACATGTATTAATGGCCAAATGTCTTGTTGTTTTTTTCCCCTTTATGCTTCATCTTTTTTTCCTGGACTTTTTCCTGGACCCCCATGGGGTGCTCAGGAAGAGCTGTCAGCTGCTGGTCAGCAGGAGAAGAGCCATCTGACTTGGCAGGTTTCAGCTACACTGCCCTGACATATCTGCTCTTGCCCTTGGATCTCTTAGATTGTTTTGCTCCTGCCCTTTGAGTTGCTTGTGTGCCCAAAAGAGTCTGCAGTTGAGTTGTCAAATATAAGTACATTTCTCTGTGAGCCACACTTGGTGTGATTTGTCATTGACAGTACCCAGGGAGAGGTGTTTCTCCTTTCCCTCCCCATTTCCTAGACACATGCTGTTTTCTGGCACCTTCTGTTTACTTTCTCAATAGCCTATACGTGGCTTACAGAAATATCCCAGTTCAGTGCAACAAATGCCAGACACAAACAGAAAGAAAGAAAAAAAAAAATTAATCTACTTGAGTTAGTTTTCCAATGAAAAATGAAGGCACCTGAGTTGCTGTCGATGCTTTGGCTGTATGAGATGCTAATGCTCATCAAGAGAGGTGCAAAGCAAAGTGGCACAAGAACAGCACCATGCCAGGTTCTGCTCCACAGCACCAGGAAGCTCCTTTGTCAATGGCAGCTTTCTCCTTCTGTGGAGAATATCTGGTTTTGGTCAGTACAAAGAAGCACATCAGGCTTAGGAGCTCTGAAAAATATCATGTATGCCTTGACCAATGATCTTAATATCATTTACTTAATACTGGTTGATATACTTGGTAACATATTTTGTGCAGCATTACCACTTCCAGTGCTGGCAGAAGAAATAGCAAAGTCAGTTCATAACACTTGGTGCCATTTGTTGTCTGGAACTGTAAATAATGATCTACTTTATAATGCAAATACGTGTGGAGCCAATCATTGTATCTGCATATGTATCCACAGGGAAAGTCCATCAGTAAGAAAATAGACCATAATTCTTACCTCCATGTTGGTTTGATCTGGGTTGGCTCTCCTAATTGGAATTATTGTGTCACGGACTTTGGGCGGCTATTCTGGTAATGCAAAATCTGAGGCAAGCCATCGGGTTTGATTTATAGCTGCAAACAACATAGGCAATATGCTCCAGTCAGTAGCCACTGAGTTGTATTTATTCATCCACAGGACTGGGCATAGGAGTCTGCTTTATTGTATCAGCCCTGGTATCGTCTTCCATGTCCTTTTAAGCTACTCCTTCCAAAAGAAAGCCTTTTCATTAATCTAGGAAAATTAAATTAATTGTGCACAAATTCAACAGTTGTTCATCCATGTCTCCTTGACAGTGCAGCCCCAAGCAAGGTTCCCTTCCAACCCCTGTCAAAGCAGTAGTGTTGGGCACCACATTAGCTGCGATGAGGTAATGTTATTTTAATCCTGCCTAAGGAATTATTTCTTTCACCCCTGGACAAGCCAGGGGAGCTGTAGGTTTTGCAGATGTTCAGGGATCAAATTACCTGATTAAATTGCAATACTTAACTATCCAAACAGGGTATATGAAAAGTTTAAGAGACATATATCTGAGACATTGCTGTTACGGTCCATCTTACACTTCTGCTTCAAGTTAACCACAATTACCAGGCCCATTTAAATCAATTGGCCTGGCCACAGCAATAAAGGCACCTGTGGGAGAATGTCTTTGCAGATTAAGACACAGTTTTTACAGGTGATAACCACAAAACCTTTCCAATGTTTGCTCCAAATAGCTGCATTGCACTGTGAGAAATTATAGCTACTCTGTGAGAACCAAGGTATCTAGGAAAAAAAACAGATCCCAAGGCATGATTGTGTTACTTACAAATGCTGACTTTATATAAACAAGCACGACCACCACCACAAATCCCTATGTACTGCCAAATAATAAATATCCACAACAAAACCACCAGAGGATTTTGCTACCAAGCACACCAAAGAGAGCTCCTTCTTAGCTTTGTCTGGGCAAGGAATCACGTGAAAAGTGTCTGTTAGTCTTTTTCTTCCAGGGTCTCAGGTTCCCTGATTCCTGTTATTTTCCAGGCATCACCATCAGCCATGTTTATGAAAGTAGTATAAAAGTATCCAGCAACAGCCTCCTCTGGACAGAAAAACATCACCACCTACCCTACTTTTTATCTGTAAGACATAAAAGCTGTTTTGTTGCAGTATGGCTCCCAGTGTCTTCCTCAGCTTGCTGTGGGGCCTGGAATAGTCTTTAATGGTGAACATGAGTTTATCAAGTAACATTTCATGAAACTGCAGAGGGTCCTAGGGAGTGCCACCACCAACCTACTGCCTGCCCTCAGTGTAGTGATGGGTGCCTTGTTTGCTCTGCTCGAATCTTTACCATCTTGGCTGCAGTGAAACAGTAGTCAGAAACTGAGATATTTTACTGAAGGTAATTAAGATCAGTTAAACTACTAGCTGCTGAAAGCTTACCCCAGCTTTGTCTTTGTGCTATTATGCAAAACAGGAACCACTTCCTCATTCACACCACATGCTCATGAGAAGACGTATTAATGCTTCTGGTTAAATTGCAGAAATTTCATTTAATGTTCCATAAGGGACATTGATTTGGGGTTTGGTTGGGTTGTTGTTTTTTTTTTTTTTTAGAGTACATGTTGAGAGGCCTATGCCTGTGAGAAAATTAACTCTCAAGTGATTAAGTGCTCAGGGAGAAGGAAAGATGAAGAGTTGGAGGGGAAACTCTAGTCTGTAAGACAGAGACAAATAGTACCAGCTTTTAGAACAGCAAAGTCAGCTGATCCAGCTTGAAAGGGAGTACGAGAACAGGGAAAGAGTCTGTCTCACCTCACGGAAGCAGTTTGTTAGTCTGGAGCTAGTTAGTAAGGAGCTATGTCACCATAGCTATACCACTAGCTATACTAGTTAGTAAGTAGCTATACCACCATGGCCTTGCAAGCCTGAGAGGCACCAGAGTCTGTTTGGCTGCTCCAGACTCACAGAAAGGAGGTTCTTAGGCTGGTTTTAACCTGAATAAATGTCATAATTTAAGGACTTTTGCCTGGCTTGGCCTTGGTTTGGAGGCTTCGTGGTGGCTCGTGGCCTTGATACTGCATGAGGACCAGACAGTAAGCAGCAGGCTTTACACTTCAGTTAATTCAAGAGAAGTATATGCTGCATGGTTAGGTTATGTGCTGATGCTTCCAAGACAAACACACAAATGGTGCTATTGTCTTGTAACACAATGTATTTCATAAGCCTGTTACAGAAGCTCATTGATCTCAGAGCAATGGTGGCTGGACTCTTAATAATAACAATGAAAAATGTCATATTAGACTTTATCAAATCACTTCCATGTCCTGTGTACCTGACTCCTTTTACTGCTTAATGTGTAGGAAATCCTGTACTGTCAACACTGCTTGCACTAGCAAAGATATTAGTGACTAAATAGAAGTCTATGGATTGCTTGTTTAACTGTACATTTTTAGTTCAGACTAAGCCTGTTTGTGTAGTAACTTTTCTGATAATGTGCAAATGAACCAGAGAGAAATTGGAACTAGAAAAATAAAAGAGAGTTTTGTTGTTTCCATGTATTGTATTTGGGACCAATGTACCTTCTTGTGTGCTTGCATGGAAATGCCAATAAGCCATGAGTATATGCTTTGATGGTGAGAAGTCTGTTTTTAATAAGTGTCTTGCATGACTGATCTGATGCTAAATAAACTATTAAATCTAGAAACGCTTACATCTATTATTTGCTGACTGCTAATGTTCAGCATAGGAGAAAGAGCAGTAGTCATCATTATAAGGAGATGTAATGATGGCTGTTATCTGTTTATATAGCACAATCTTGAATTAATTCCAACTTGGCATAGCATTTCTCCATCTCCTCTTCCTTCAAAACATTATCAGTTGGATAAACTAAGTCTGTTTTTAATGGTGGACTACACTGTCAGGCAGCAACTAAATGGTGTAATA
>JANHGN010019091.1:41720-78219 GCA_024605025.1 Megaceryle maxima | reverse complement strand
CCCTCGTTGGTCAGTTTGGGGTCACCTGCCCTGTCCACTCCTCCCTGCAGGTGCAGCCTTTCACTTTCCTGCACCCCTTTGTGGTACACAAGATCCAGCAGTGGCCTTGGTCTGCACACCAATCCTTGGTAGTAACTCTAAACAGGCTGCTAACTTCAGAAAAGGCAGTTAGCCAGAAGAATTGAGCTGAAAAGTAAAATCACTGAACAGAATTAGTTCAAACCAGGACACAGGATTAAAGACTGAAGCAAAGAAGGTATTTAGCAACTTTGCTTTTTCTGCATCCTCAGTTACCAGGGCTGCCACCTCATTCAGCAGAGAACCCCCATTTTCCCTGTTCTTCCTTTTGCTATTGATATATTTGAAGGAACCCTTTTTGTTCTCTTTTACTTCCTTTGCCAGTTTTTAGTTCTAAGAGGGCTTTGGCCTTTCTTGTTGCTTTCCTACATATCCTGACAACTTCCCTATAGTTCTCCCAAGTGACAAGTCCTTCTTCCATGAACTGTAACTTTCTTCAACAAGATTTCCTTCAGAAGCTCCTTGCTCGTCCATGCATGTCTACTTACTCAAGGGAACGCACCTATCTTGGGCTTGGAGGAAGAAGAATCCAATTCTAGCACCCCCATGAGATGGAGTTCAGGATGTCTGTGTGTCCCCTTTTTGCCCCATCACCAGAGCTGATGAAAGGAATCCTTCTAGATGAGCTCTGTCAAAGCATAGTAAAAGCCAGCACCAGTCCTTGTATTTTTGCTAAGCATCAAGAGGACAAAGTAGAAGTTAGAGCACTGCATAGTGGAATTCTGAGGTTTGGGTTTATTTTTTATATGATTTATTAGTGTTATAATTCTCATTAGTGCAATAAGTAAATAAGTGCTTTCCAAAGCCTCCTGTATGACTGAGATCTGGAAGATAAGGCAATGAGTTTCACTGTTTAATATTGTTCATACACTTGGGGGGAGCAAAAGAAAGTATATTTTTTAAATATTTCTCTCCTTTTTGCTCAGGTGTGACTCCTACCAGTAGAAAAGACCAAGAATGATGTCAGTTTGTGTTCTGTATACAGTACCTTATTTTATGCCCATTTATCAAATGCTTATAATGTGTCTTCTCCCAAAATTGAATAGACATCATTCTTTCAGTATATGGAAAAAAAAGTGCTACATCAAGACCATTTTGACCCTCCACTTGTCTTCTTATTATATTGTTTTATATTAATATCTTTTTTTTTTTTTTTCCCTTTTTTTTCTATTTGCAATGCAAGAAGCAGAACACAACTACCAAGAGATCTGGATGTAGATAGATAGAAATTCCTGAGCTGTGGAGGCTGCCTAAATTAACTGCAAATGGACATGAGTGTCTCAAAGCTCTGACTTCAGCATCAGCATTTCTCATCTAAGTGCCCAAATGCCTTGCAGGCATGGTCATTTATAAATGCAACGGGCATAACTCAAATGGGGGAAACTAAATGTATGAGAGGGGGGAAAAAAAGTGTTTGGCTCACATCAATAACAAGGTAATAAAAGAAACCACCTGTGAAGAAAGCCATGATTAATGAAAACAAATACAAGAAATTGGATATATAAACTATGGCAAAAGGGCTTTAGTTTCAACAGTTTCAAAGTTCAGATCTACTAGTAAAACACATCATAAAAGCTTGTAATATATGAAATAAACAGGGGTATAGGAGATGAAAAAAAATGTGCCATAAAAGTAAGAAGGCTGTTTAAATAAGATGCACAATGCATAACCAAAATAGCCAACAGTACTACAGATCCTAAGGAGGAGAGATCTCTGCTACAAACATTTGTCTGAAATATATTCAATTAATTGCATCTGTGGTTTGCAACCTAAACTGAAAGGCTGCTCTGTCCTTTATTCTAGTCCATTGAAGGGCTTGAGGGATTGCAGCATCACTGGAAATGCATATTTGGTATCAGCACAGCAGGAGTTACAGGGTGTCTCCATTCAGTAGCACTTGCAGAAGATACTGCAAGGAACTTGTGTGCCCACTCAAACCCGCATCGTAGTCCTTGGACTTCTTTCCAGTCTCTGAGTTTACCCAGCCTTGGCCTTTCAGGGATGCAGGTGGAGATATCCAAGACTATGGACTTCTGCTCTGGACTGATCTCAGGACTTCTCTTTTTGACTCATCTTAGCCAAGCTGCATGAATTTCTGGGTTAATCCTACAAGGAACTGAATATCCCTGCTCCTAGCAGACCTTTGCTGAACCGGTACCTCTTCATTCAGCCTCTGAGAGGGGAGTTAATCACAAAGGAAAACAATTCCCACAGATCTCAGATCTCACATATCTCAGCCACTCTGCCCTGATGGGCTTATGGCCTTTCTCAGACTAAATAGAGCCTGACTGTCAGATGCTAAACAGACATATTTTAAGGAACAATTTCAAAAAGCTGTGGAAAAATATGGTTGATTGTCTTTTTTTTTTTTTTTTATTCATACTGTAAAGTTTATTTGGTAAAAGTAGCAAAATCATTCATGAAAAATTATGATGGAGAATAATTATAGTGATCTAATTTTTATTGTAATACTTATGCCATAGTAATGGACCAAGAAGTGAAATCAAGACCTTATTGTGATAGATACTATACAAACACAAAGTGAGAACAATTAATCCTTGCTGTGAAAAATGTGTTTATTCTTCAATGAAGACATGAATTCACTGACATGGGTCTTGATAGCACAACTGCCAAATAATTAGTACAGTAGTACCTGTTAATTAAAATTTACTAATTGATAAATCATGAATCCTTGGACAGCCTCAGATAAAAATTCCTTGCTGCCATTGCTTATTGAGCATTTCCTTTTAACAGTCAGTCCCCAAAGGCACCCAAGGCTATTGTTTTATTCTGAGGAGAGCATCTTCAGGGTGGTGGTAATCAGTATTTAAAAGAAGAGAATCCTAAGAATATTGCATTCTTACTGAGAGTAGTGTGGGGGGGCGGAATTCTTTCTCTCCAAAAATTGTGCTTGCATCTACCTGAATTCAGAATCCACTAGTGGATACTTCTATACTCATTTAGAAGAAATCTGCATTTGTCTTTCTCAGGAATATTTCATGGTCACAGAAAAGGCCAGTCAAGTTTTTTAATTTTATAGAAAAATCTAACTAATTATGCCAGGTCCAAAAATTCTGTCCCAGTGAAGTTCAAAACCTTTTCTTTTTCACAGAAAAACATCATCTTCAGTCAGTTAATGTTCTCATGACAAATCCCAATAAACACCTACAATTATTCTACTGCCTGGGAAACATGCTTAACAGCATTCTTAGCACATTCATTTCCCTGCTGATATGATTCTAAAACATCACTTTGCAAGATGATCATTAAATTGTCTCTGGTTGGTCTTATAAGTGTGAAAAAAAAAAAAAAAGCCATCACTCCAGATGGGTAGTCCTGACAGCTTGTCAAAAACACGCACATATGGAGTTTACATGACCACAAAACATAACCCTATCAGCAAGGAAACTGCCTGTCTGAAACAAAGGTTGGTGATTGGCTTGAAAAGATAGAATTGTGCTTCCATTTCTCACATCAGAAGACAGTTAGAAGGAACTTTAACAGTCTGTAAATATTGATTCTTGACATTCCCCTGCATGTGGATTTTCAACCATTGTTTTAGTATCATAAATAAATAAATAAATTAAAAGGTGAAAAAGGAAAAATACATAAAATAGAGCACAGCAGAAGACCCTGTAGGAGTAGTTCTTAGAATTACTTAAGTGGAGTAAGGACTAAAGATTCAGTCTGACTTCCCCAGTTTTGATCTTGAAATAAAATAAATGGTTCACTGGAGTCAGATAAAGATAGGTGCCAGTTAGCAATAGTTTTACAGTGTTGCAGCTCAGTTGGGACTACATTTTATGTAGCGAGGGACAGGCCTGGCCATGGAGTACTTGGCGTACAGTTCCCATATTGTAGGACAGTGATGCAGAGGCTGAGGAGGGTAAAATATGGGATTTGTGGCCTATAGCCCTTACAGGCAGAAGGGTCCAGAGACTCCTAGGCAAGCCACAAATTGCACAAGGCCCTTCCCTGGAAGAAAATGTGGTGTTCTTCAACAGAGCAGGCCTACTTATCTCTCGCTACTCTGACATTTAAGGGCGAGGCCCCTGAGCATGCTGCCTACACACACCCCTGTGGACAAAGGACAGGAGCATGAAAAATGTTGGTTCATTAAACACCAGTCTGGGTAAAAATATGTTCTGTTGTTGACTCCCACAGGACAACTTGGGGTGCCTGAGTGATAGCATGGGAGGGCTTAAGACAAGAATATCTAGGAAAGTTTCTCTAACCCCTTTTTCTTGGCTGATTGAAGTATCTTATGGAAGAGACATTCTTACTTGCTTTTTTCTTTGACTTTATTTATACCCAGAAACAAAAAAATACACATGAATGTGAAAACCACCATATTTTACATTTATGGATAGTGGCTCATTTCACACGAACCCAAAGTTTTTTCCTGAATTTCAAAGGCAGCAGGACTGTCTGCCAGTGTCTGCAAAAAATAATCCTTAATTCAAGCCCTTTATGATCACTGAGGCTTGTAACCATGAGCTATGACATATTTACATCTCCTGTTGCCAGCATGTTCAACAACATGAGTGACATATTTACCCATCACAATAAAAAAAAAAATCAAATAGCTTGTTTAGCTGAGCATGTAAGAGAGGAGGCAGTTGATCAAAACCTACCTCACATCAAAAATTATCCCTAAAGAGGTGTGAAAGAGATACAGATCAAGCTGTCATCTCCCAAACAGTCTGTTTGCTGTAACAGGGCCTGTCAGAGAGACAAGTTTGAAAACATCAATGGTGGATGAATTGCAAAAGAGATTCTGATGTGATGGAAAACTCAAGCAACTTCTATAGCCTGCTCACTGTGGTCCCATGGGGTGGGAAGTGGTGTCCTTTATAATTGTTTCTCTTAAGGCACAGTAAGAGCCTGTGTTTTATTGAGCTGCACATGCTCAGGACTCCTTGGGATACGGGCACATGAGTGGAAATGATGGTGTTACCACAGCTCATCAAGTTTCCATCTGTCAGTGAAGATGTTGAGGCATCAGGAATGACCTTGGGAACACTCATAACTTACCTCCATTAGAAAGGAAAACGGAACATAAACCGTGGTGGTTTAAGTTAATACATTTCATTTTACAGCCAGAACAAGCACGAATGTGTGCTCAGTCAGTCACACTGGCTGAGCTGACGGGCAAGGACTTGATATGTTGCAGTGCTGTAAATGCTTTCTGTCATGTGCTTCTGTCCTCAGTTTCAGTTCCTCTACCATTTATCAAAGCTATCATTCCCTACACTTGGCAATTTTCATTTCCAGAATGAACAGGTCATACCTAGTACCTACAGAACCAGACCTCTTCAGAAACTGAAGTAGGCCTGTGTATCGCAACCTTCACCTTCCACTGCAGTCTGAGGTCTACTAATTCATTAATATTTTTTTAGACAGTACTGCCTCTGTAGCTTCCACCACAGCCATTGGAGCAGAAGTCTATAGTTGACACATAGAAACATAGCAATGTCTGGGTTGGAAGGGACCTCTAGAGGTCATCTAGTCCAAACCCCCTGCTGAAAGCAGGGACATCTTCAACTATAGCAGGTTGCTCAGAGCTCTGTCAAGCCCCACCTTGAATGTCTCCAGGGATGGGGCCTCAACCACCTCCCTGGGCAACCTGTTCCAGTGCTCCACTACTCTCGTGGTAAAGAACTTCCTCCTTATTTCTAATCTAAATCCACTTATATCTAATCTAAAACTACGCATGACTGGATGCACATCATCACAAGTATAACTGGCAGAGGACCTTAACATAGCCTTGGACCACATGCACAACATGCTGTGACAGCTCATATTCCTTTTCAAAAGTCTACCAGAGAACCTATGTCCTACAAAAGCTCAAGGGTTAGACAGCTCATGCTCAGGAAGCTCATGCCCACAGCTCCCACTTACCTGGAAAGTATTGTAACTCTTCAGCTCATAGGAGAGAGAGGAATCAGGCTCCTGGATAGAGGAAGGTGGTCTTCTAAACTGAACCTGGATCTTCTGAACCTTCTAAATCTGGATCTTCTTTTCAGCCATAGGCAAATACTATTCAAAGTCCTTTCTCTGCCAATATGGTTTTCTATGAGAAACAAGGTCTGTGTTGTTGCCCTGAAAATACAGCTATGCAGTCCTGGCCCTGGAAGTGTTTTCAGCTTATGGGCAACATCTCACCCTGAATAATACTGTAAAATTTGGTCTGCATTTATTGGAGTGTTACTTCTGAAATAAGGGGCTTTCCATGGTCAGTGGAGGAGGAATGATATTGAACTGATCTGTGATTTATTCTGAAAGAAAGGGACCAAAGCTGAACATACCAGCTACTGCTCTAGTTACTGTAAACCTTTTGCAAACTGTCTGTTGTGCTTCTTATCTCCCACTAAAATGCTTTTATTTGCATGACCATATTCTCAGAAACCTTGAAAAAATGTAACTTGGCCCATTGCTGACAGTATCTTATTATTCACTGTGTAAAGATGCTCTTCTGCCTAAATCAATTACATGGTGTCACAGCCTGCATTTCTGACTTTGGTGCTGTTGTCTTTTTCTTGATAATGCTTTCTGTTCATCTGCACCATATGCTGCCTTGAATTTATGCTGCTGTGTTTTATTAAAGCTCAGATTTTCCTTTGTCATTAAAGGAAAAATAGAACATTCTAAATGGACTGTGAAATAATTTTAAAAGGACTGTGAATTAAGGTAAAGAAAAGTTTAATTGTGTTAAAATCAATTCATTGGAGTGGCTTTATTAATAGTTATTGCATTCTGCATCACATTGCTTATTAAATACTGTGCATTTTTGAAACTGTACTATTTTGTGCTGCAGTTACATTGTACTTAGCAAGCGGCCAGTTCCCACTTCACATAAGATTTAGGGAGACATGCTTTTTGTTCATTGACAGACCACATCTCTGGAAACATAGAAATCATCTTGCTGTAGAAAATTATGGACCATTTAGTACAGTATCCCGTCCCTGGCACAAAGTCTGGTACCATATTCTCCGGAGAAAAGTGTAAGAGAATTCACAGTTGACAATTATACATTACCATGTCTAACTCTTACCCATTAAATGCTGGATTATGTCATGATTCATAAACTTTTGTATTTGTTCTTCACTTTTATGAATCAATTTACATAATTTCAAACATTTCCATGCCCTATGTAAAGAATGTGTGTATTTTTCATTTGCACTGGAAGCTAAGATGTTAGTGTATCTTGAAGCAATGAGTTGCATAGCTATGTGCATTGGAAATAGTTGGGGTTTTTCCTCCTTCAAATAACTAACTTTATTTGTTTGTTTTGGAATAACCAAGACATGTCAGGCATAGGTCAACACCTCATTGTAACTAGAGCTATACAACTGACAATATAAAGTCCTTACCCTGTGGCAAAGACCATTTTTCTTTTCAAATTCTTGTATCACCTTCCTGACATGCGTGCCTCCACTTTCATGTTCTCAAACAAGAGATCCCCAATTTTAGTTGATTTTGTAATGCAGGAGTTTTACTTGGGCAGGGAGGGAAGACAAGGGGCAAGTGTCAGAATACTCATTGTGCATTTCACAGTCCTTTGTGAAGACTCAACTAAAATGGGACCAAAGCTAGGTGAGCCATGGCTCATCCCATCCTAAATGTTCACGCTTTTGATCATCTAAAGAAGACCATTTTTCACCTGCATTTTATATCTTAATTTGTGCCTGTTCCTGGTGAATCATCACTCTGAAAGATTATTTGAACTCCCTAGTGTGTGCTTCACCCTAGAGCCAATAGAAAAAATCATTAATTTTTATCATATACAACTGAGGACAATGACTTTCAACAAAGGCAGAGAGGGACTAGTACTGAAGATAGCCATTACATCCTGATCCTTCCAATCACTCACCTGAAAATGCTGTCTCTTTTTTTGAGCTTTAGCTAATGAATATATACACATTTCTTGGGTTTCTGTGAAGTACTTATTAATCCACAGGTGGAAGTATGCTTTTGTAGGGAAGTGTAGAAGAGTGACTAAATATGTATCAAATATAACTGCAGCTTCAAAGAATGGTGAGGCTATTAGCTGTTGAGAATGATGATAATCCAGAATTCCCTCTCTTTCCCTGCTTCCCTTTAGCATCTTTCTTATCGGGATAGTCTCCTAGGGAAAAGACTTACATGGTTATATTTTGTGGGTGTGGCTGGGTATGCATCTCTATTGATCAATTTCCTCTTTCACAGAGAACTTTACACTCCTTGGCCAATTTAAATGCAATTTGACCAAGGTGTTTCCAGAATTATACTAAAGAAAGATACTTGCACCCCTGTTTTTCTTTGCACCTGTCATTTTTCCTTTACTCTCCCTGATTCTTGCTCTCTTCTAGTCTCTCTGACCCTCTTCCATCTCCTGTAAGTGACAAGTAATACTTGATAATAAAGCCTGTCTGTGCTGCCCACAAGTTTTAGGAAAATAAAACAGCCTGGAAAATGAAACAGACTGTGCAAGCATTATCAGTTAGAGGAAAACTCTCATGTCACAGAATCCACAACGATTCCTCACTGAAAATTGTAGGTGAGAATGTTTGGTGAATAATTGTACAGCTAGTCAGACTCAGTTATCACTCATGTCCGTTTGAGACTCAGAAACCATCTACCCATCCTAAGCTACAGTATGGATTTTATTATGTCATTGATCTTCATAAAATCATAGTACCTTCCACATAAAGTTAATTGGTACTCATGAATTGTCTTGTACATGTACAATATGTCTTCACGATGAATTAAGAGTGCTTCACATGTGGTTTGGTTTCTTTATGTCATTACTAGCCTCAAGTCTTTAGTGTATCTGAGATAATCTTGTAGCAAGGAGGACGAGAGCCATTCCTGTCCAGACAGAAAGCTTTTATCAAAGAATAAAGATTTCCAAAGTTACTAGATTCAGCTGATCTGTACAGTTGGTAAGGATGTGACAGGTTTTCCTGATCTGAAATCTCAATCTGGAGTTCTTAGCCTTCCCTGACAGGATTTGTACCTCTTTTCTATTTTGCCTCCTACCAAAACCAAAAAGGAACCCAAAGAATAGTAAAAATCAAAATTGCTTAAACTGCACAAAGTATTGCTTTGTTCATTTCATCTCAGTCCCCAGCTGCTGTTCTCTTATCTTTGAGACTGAGAGAGGTTTCCCCTGTGGTCATTTTCTCACTGTGTTTGTTCATCACCTTGTAAAACAGGTCTCCAATGCTGAGTGTAGACAACATGAAACATAAATACACAGTACAACTGGAAAAAAAAAAAAAAAAAAAAAAAAAAGAAGAAAAATTTAGACTATAGGTTCTGGAACTGACCATAGTCCTGTGGTTTGGAGTCTGGTAGCTCATGGAATCATAATTCCTAAAACTCATGTGTGAAATGCAAGGCCTAATGAGAAAGCTGTTACATCAAAATGCAGGAAATATTTCCAAAAGCAGAAAAGAAGATCCTTTGATGTGGAATAGCAGGGAAGCTGTTCACCTTTTCTTATGAAAGTTGTGAGATTCCTTTCTTGAAGGGTATTTAAGAAGTTGCATAAATACCTGTCAGATCATGACCACAGCGTGGTTTGTTATATTTCCTTGCAGCTAGAATAATGTGGTGACTTCTGCAAGTCACATCCAGTTGCACACATCTACAGTGCCATGAAAAGCCAGAAATGCAATTGTAGTTATGTCTCCCACACTATCCCATAATCCTGTCACTTCTGTGTGACACTGGAAGTCAGGAATGCATAAACACACTATCCCTGTGAAACCTTCATAATCATCTTTTTGGGTCATAAATGCCTTTTGCCATTCCAAATTCTTACTGATATTTTTCTCCCAAAAGCAAAATTTGGACCCCAAGCCAAGAGAAAGTTGGAGACTTCATAAAGCACCACCACATATATTCACACTTCTAATTTTTTGTGCACATTTCTCAGATCCCAACCTATGTGATACACAGATAAATAGAAACCAGCAAGAATATTCATGGTTCCAGACTCCGTTACATATTGATTCAGAGTCAGATTCTGACTCATGATGAGGAATTAATCCTAAAGTGTGAGATTTTTCAGAAAAGCTAAAGGATGTTGCTCCTACCCAGTGTCCCACTGGATAATTCAGCCTTATTATTAAGTACGTTAAGAGACAGAGAAAAATGTTCCACTTTTAATGAAGAAGAAGAGATAGTGCAAAATAGTTTACTAAATTTCAGCCATGGCATTTAAAGCTATTCATGTGATTCAAACTCATTTACTTCCCCTGAAGTTTCCTGACAAGAACATATATTTCCCTGGAAATGTAGCATACTAAAGCCATTGTAAATAAGCTGCATGAAAAATAGTGCTTTTATTTACATTATGATTTACCATTCTTAGCTCCTTATCAATCTAGGCTCCCTGTATGCTTGCTACAAGGCTGAACATGAATCAATGTTTTCTCTGGGTGTCTCTTCAAAACCGTATGAAAATCACTTTCTGATCATGGGGACAGCTGTTAAACTTCATACTTGGTCTGTTATTTCCTAGTAGGTGGCAGTAAGGAAATGAAACCATATTCTAAATAGGTTTTATTGACGTGCACATACAATATATACCCACATTGTTCTCCGTTGGCAATATCTGAAAACAACAAATGGCAATTGGGTACAAGTTGAATGACTGTTCACACTAGAATAAAATGGTGATATGGCTCATAAACCCATGGTCTTGATGGCTGGTGGTCATTACAACTCCTACAGAGTTATTTTTGCAAGTCTAGATATGTATATCCCGTGCGCTCCTGTAATAAATTCTCTCAGCAGTTTCCACTGAATAAAGGGTTTTCCTTTACTTCTGCCTTCTCATTGGATCTGCCCTGAAACAGTAGCCCCATTTTGATTTTGATACAACTACATCCTCATTTCCCCTATAAAAGGGTAAAACACTATATAAAACAAATGGGTCTGATTATGCCCCATGAAAAGAAATCTCATTGTCTTTCTTGGCATGATCAAAATGTAATTTAAAAGAAGCTTATTTTAAACAGAGATGTACAGATACTCAGGAAAGGAAGCAGCTATGTTTTCACTAGTAAATGTTAAGTTCTATTAAATGAATATAAAACCAATGTGTTAACTTTATGTTTTTAGCAAAAAGAGATGACAAAAATCTTAGGAAAATTCCATCAGAGTACTTCTGTAAGAAACCAATAAAGGAGAAAATGTATGTCCTAACCAAGGTCAGACTCCCCTTGTGCCCAGTTCTAAGCTAAAAAACAATAAGATTTATTATGCACCCAAAGAATTGTCACATAAATCGTAAAGACAGAGGAAGTGCTGATACAATGTCCATAACAAGAAAAGAACAAGGAAATTGACCAAGTCACAGAAGTGAGAGCTGTGAACTGAACTGAACTCTCATGAATGCCAGAGTAACACTGAACTGCTCCATGATGGGAAGCTGCCAGTAACCAAGATGAAATACAAAGAAAGAAATTCTGATCAGTGGACTGCCTTGTTTTTGTTTTTTAATGCAATTAGTTTCTAGTTTGTTTTACATTTGAAAATGCTTACATGACCATGAATCCATTCATCTGTCCTCCTTTGTGCTACGTCTTGTTTTGTGCTACCAGAAATTTCAGATGGATTTTCAAACTTTCTTCACCTGCTTTGCTTTCATCATTTCCAGTACTCACCCAAGTTGCCTTTCCTTGCTCAGATGATACGGATATCTGAGTCATGGTAATAGATAAAACAGATGCCAAGAAGGAGATTATCTACAAATACAAGCAGCATTTCCTTTCCCTTGTTTCTTGAAATGATCCCATTTGTGTCTATCCTGTTTCTGTGTATCATTAGAGCATCCCCAGGGTATTCAAACCTCTATCTGTAGAGACCGTTATGAGCAAAATCCTTCATCTTCTTTTTCTTTTTAAGATAATGATATAGATGATTATTTTGGTTTTTTGATTTACCAAGAGCAAGTAACCATTTATAAACTCTCTAGACAGCTGTCTTGTATTTGCTTCACTTCTCTCTTCCACCTGACATACATGGTTTCACCAGGCACCCCAGGAGGACCTAACAGCCAAAATAAGGTGTTTAACATGAGTTTTCTCACTGTGCAGTAATTAGATCTCTTTCCCTTATGACTCCCAAATATGACTGAGATTGATTTAGATTTTAATAGCCAAAGATGATAGGGAGATGACTGAAAAAGAAGGGTCTCTATGTCCCCTGAGGATGTTCAAAGAAATGATTCAGAAATACGTCTAAAGCACTATTTTCTGAGATGGTAAGAACAATGAATTCTACATCTTTTGGGAAATTGGGCTTGTTTGACCAAGCAATGTGATGGCCAAGAAAAATATGTTTACTTATTTGTCAAGGTTTAGAGTAAACCAGGATATCATTACAGGTTCTTCCTGGAAATTTGGACTGCTAAAAAAAAAATGCTACTTGTGCTACAGAATAGGCAAAAAAAAACCCCAAACCCAACCAACCAAAAAAATCAGAAAAAGGGAGACAGAAAAATATCAGAGGAAATCTTTCAGCTGGTTCTTTAGCATAGCAAGAGACTCATTTCAGACATGCTTTTGCCAGGCTTCCATGTGGGACATGTTTTCCTTGAACCATTTCAGAATCAAGTAATTTAATTCAAACATCCATTCCCCAAGACTATGTCTTTCAGTAGGATGTATTTTCTTTGAGGATGTGCAGATCAAATAGATGCTGCAGCACTGGCCATAGGTTAGGCTAGACTTCATTTTATGGAGCACCACAAAAGTCCTGATTCCTTTCTTTATATTTTTCCCAAAATAATTGGAGATTTTACCAAATGCAAGTTGTCATCTAGCTCAGAGCAGAACTCCTTGTCATCTGTGTTCCCATCCCTGAAACGCTGATAGCTTTAAAAGAAGCTTTTTGGAGCCCCATAAATTAAAAAGGAAATAACACAGGGACAACTTCTGGCCAAGCCTTCATTAATGAGAGTTATTATCCCCTAAAGCATAAGGACTGATATTCTACCACTTTCTTTTTCCACCCTGTAGATGTGCAATTGATGTAAGTTGTCTAAATATTACTATTCTTCCTACCAGGTTCTTCTCATGGCTGGTGTCTAGGGCCAATGAGTTCCAGTAACAAATTATATTCTAAGAGAACAACTACAAAGAAAAATTCATTTTGCCAGATATAACTGTAAATGCAGCCCACACTTCAGTCCCCCCACCTGAAAAATTGCTTTTATTGAGGTATTAATTAAAACCATCCACCATACGTTTATGGGACAAGTAGGTTTTAAATCAGCCAGAGAAAACAACTTATTGTTATTAAACCCATAGGTTATAGCATGCCTTAAATGCTCATAGTCCTAAACCCACTGCAATCTCTGTTTCAGGAGATCCTAATAAAAAGAACTATTTGGATACCATTACAGTTTGTAAATAACACTAATCTGTTTGGTTGTCTCAGGTTTCCTACAGGCCTTTCTCATTGCCATGCAATGGTATTGAAATCAATAGTCCCTGTTGCCCACCATAATTTCCATAATTTCTAGGAAATGCTTTGATTGTTTCCTTTAGTCTTTTAAAAGTCTGCATGCCAAAATGACATGAACATGCTTCCTATGTTGATTTTTGCTTTAAAAGACTCATCGAAATCCTGTGAAAATAGTAGCTTCTCTAATCTTGAATCAGACCCAAAAACCATGCATTATGTGCACAGAAATGATGATGTCTATAACATTTTTCTAGACAAAAAGGGAAGAGATGTTTTACACAAAGTGCTAAGTGATGTGAATGGGGTCCTCATATTTACATGGATCCCACACCCATGGCCTTGACACCCTCTTAATTTTCTTCTCAATTCTCTTCTAAAATACTTTATGGAGGATAAAGGTGGTAAGGAACAGGGAAGTGAATAGTGTGATGCAGGAAGCCAGTGGAAGAGCATCCTGTTGTTTCCTAACCTGGACTAGTCCCCTAGCCATGGATATATTACCAAGAACTAATTTTAAGCAAGTAACCCACCCCCACTTTCCTTAAGCATTTTGAAAACTCTAGGTGCTGTGTCCTATTTGGGAAATAAAAAGGAACAGGATAGGACCCAGGGTGAGAGGCAGGAGACATCAGAAGGAAAGGGGAGTATGTATCAAAGTATTCAGTGAAATTAAGGGATTGGAAGGGAGGCGAAATTGCTTCTGAGTTTCATGTGGAAAAATGCAAATGGTGAGATGAGTCAGCCTGCAAAATAATGTGCCAGGAAAAGTGATGGAGGCACCAGAGCTTGAGACATTTAAATTACTTTGGATAAAGCACTGGGGTATGGAATATAAAGAGCTGTCGCAAGTGTGCTGCATGTAACTTAACAGCTCATTTTCCTCTCCTCCGGGCCTGGTTGCTCACTGCCCAAGGACAGACAGGGTCCCTGTGGCCCCAGGACAAGAGCTTCCAGTCCTGTGCTATTGCATGACACAGTCATGGGGCTGCAAGCAGATGGAGAGAATGGGGAGAGGGACAGGCATGTCCTGCTGCTTCACTGATGCTGAGAGTAAAAGGGATGGATAAGGCTTTGATGGAGTTCTGAAAGCATCTCTAACTATGAAGAAGAGTGTCTTCTTACCCCAGCACTTAGTACCACATGCACCAAGTGGTCTGGAAAGCAGTGATGCTGCTGTAGGACAGAGCAGGAAAGAGCCTGGAAGGGTGTTCTGAAAATACATGATTTGCATGCCATTTTTGTCTCTATATGGGCAATTAAACCCCTTCTGACCCCCATCTGTCTCCCTACCACAAGGGTTTAGCTGCACCCACCACCCTATGCTTTGTCCCAGGACAAACCTTAGGCTCAGGAGCCACTGACACATACAGAGCATCTATCTTGCGAGTCCCACTGCTTTGTGGAAGATATGGCTGGTTTGCCTTCCCAGCAAGGGCAGGAAGGCCTAACCCCAGAGCATGGCAGCTGTCTGCTTGTGAGTGATTAGACCAATAAGAAGAAAATCCATAACAAGAAAATGAGGGCAAGCTCTCAAGCTCTGGCTACAGCTTGTCCCTGCTGCTCATGTCTTGGATGATTTGTGTTGTGTTACAGAGATTTTTCTGTTCCTTTTCTCATCCCAAAAGCCACCAGCACAAGAGGATGCCAGGTTGCCAGGATGCTTTCTGTACCTGTAGACTTTAAATCAAACCCCACTGGCCATAGACTAGTCAAATTCCTAGTGACTCCTATGAGAGACAAGCTTGTTTCTTCACCGCAAAATCTTGCTTGCTGGTCAGAAAGCCTGATGCAGTAAGTGGTAGGGGTCGTGGCAGGTATTGTACCATATTCAGAGAGATCTGGGTAATCTGCAGGTGTAATTCTAAGCTACAAATAGTTACAGATGCTTTCAGGACTCCATCAAAGCCTTATCCATCCATTTTTATTCTCAGATCAATCTGGTAATAGTCTATTGGAGTTCCTATCCATTACTTTTCACTCTGCAGGAACATAGTGTTGCATTTGAAAATAAGTAAATGCATTAAAAAAAAAATACTTTCCTATTTTTCATCTGAAAAAGAAAAGCTGAGTAAGAAACCGAGCACAACCTCCACATCTGCAGTACATTAGAATTGCTATTAAATCTTCAGAAGGCAGGAGAGGGTAAATTAAAGTGGTATGTGAAACCCACACCCCTGTCCCTTTTTCAGCCTAACCTAAATGGGGATGAATGCAATTTATCATGTGGCTGTTGTGCTGATAAGTTGAAAATGTCTTGTGCTAATATTGCATCTGAGAAACCCCCCCTTTGGAATTTTTTTAACTCCAGGCAGACAGACCTGCATTATCTACAAAGACTGAGGAAGTCGGGCCAGCATTACAGTAGAAAAAGAGCACTCTTGTTCATTTTGTGAGATGATTTCACCTTTGTGGGAGCATGTAATAGCAGGACTTAATGTGCTTAGATTCTCAGCAATGTGTTATAGTCCTCCAGACATTCCATAGCCAAGGAACTCATGTCTGCATGGTGTTCCCAAGATCTTTTAAGTAGAAAGTAATACTGGCTCTTTCCTTGGCATCTTTGCTGCATTTTCTGGACTTTGTTACTTCTTCGGATAAAAGGGACACAATGCTCAAGTTGCCTCAGTTAGACCGCCCAAACATGAAAGACAATCTTTTTCCAGACTATTCATACTGATTCTGTGTTGGCCTATTTGGATGACATGCATTAATGTAAATGTACACCTCAAGACCCTTTGTTTTAGCTAGTACAAGAAAATAGAGCTCTTACCAGAATAATGTATGTGCTATGCATTTCACTTCCTCACTTTACTAGGTATCACAAGGTGTGCCGTGAACATTTTCTGGGTATTAGATTAAATTTCTACAAGGGATCAAGAAATGCATTCCATTCTGAAGAGGAGTGTAAGACACTTCTTTCAAGTAACCTTCCCTCCTCAGGCATGGCTGGTGAGACAGCATTTTTAACCTCCAGTCTCTATAGTCATTGCATTTCCTGACAAGCCTTAGCAAGCAGTTCAAATCTCTCAGTCTAGACTTGAAAGAATGGTTCATCTTGAGTTGAGGTATTTTGTTGTCAAGCAGGCTTCATTTTAAGGGATGACTATCAAAGTTTATCATCCTCATTGCTAGCCTTATACTAGCCCTGCTCTAGCAATGTAAACATGTCTTCTCTCTTTCTAGTTTTGGCTCAGTTGGGAGGCGAATGAAAGGAGAAAGAAAGGGGGAAAAAAAAAACAACCCACAACTAAAAACAACAAACAAACAAAAAAACCCACCAACAAACAAAAGAGCAAAAGCTCCACATTCCCTTACAGAGTTTTTAAAAGAACAGGGATCAACATGGTGAGTTTCTACTATCAAAGTGAATTCAGAAACTGAGCCCAGAAACATTCTCTGAATTGCCACACAGTGCTTCAAAGCTCTTTGCGGCAATTAAAGTACTGATTTGATGTAAGATTTTAGACAACTTGTTTAATATGCTCATTTTGCAAAATAGTTCCATGATTCCCAACACCATCAGGAAACAGGGTCTTGTGAAATATTATTATCTGATAAGGCTTGGAAAGTTCCTGTGCTTGAATATCTCTTTTTTGGTATCTATGATCTCATACTTCCCACAAAAATTAACCAGTTACCTGTGTCCTTGAATTCTTCAGTTCCTTCCACATATGGGAGCTCACAAGGCACATTTTAGTGGGAAATGACAAAAGCAGAGAAGTGTGTTGCTTCTGTAATGTTGTATAAAGCCCCAGCCTCCAGAATGAAACTGCCTCCTTTAGGATGTTGCACTGCAATACATTTTATTGCAAAAGACATTAAAGAACAGTGAGTTACAAACAACTGACATTGCAAACAACTAACTTTCATTTTGAAGAAACTAAAAGAAGGTTAGACATGTCCAGCTCCAACCTGAGCTTTGCTGCAGTTCAACACTATGCAGCTGAGACAACCCTTACCCATGAGCTACACATGATGCAGTACAGCAGACTGAGGTGAAAACCAGCAAAAACTAACACTGTCTTTTCCAAATACAGTCTTAGATAGCTGTAATTTTTGCAGCTCAAGAGAACAGCCACGGGTGAAATAAAGAGATTGGCTGAGGAGGGCATGAGCTTTAAATCCCTAGTGGTAGGAGTCAATGGGAAAACAAAATCTTAATGCATTCTGCTCACAACAGTGAATCTAAGGTAAGTCAGACAGCATCTGACAGAGGACAATGCACTGACTGCAGTTAGACAAAAGGAAATTTTCACCCTCTCAACACAGTCTCTGATCTGTTGAATGCAATTGGCCTTCTTCTTCCTCCTCCCACCTCAGTAGACTGAGGGGGCTGATAGAATTCAGTGTCTGCATGATCCACACTGAGATGACAGATACATATGCTCCTGCTCACACAGAAATCAGCTAGCTATTCAAAAAGGAGGCAAAATTGTTCCAGTCCTTGAGCCTGCCTTGACCCAAGGGTCAAGAGATGCCTCAACCATGCTCTGCAAGTCACTTTTAGGGAGAAAATGACAGTTATTAAAGGGTTCTTTGTTTTAATGAAATTAAAGCAAAGAAACAAATAAAACCACACACACAAAATCAAACCAAACAAAACAAAACCAAACAAAACACAAAACCAAAACCAACAACAACAAAAAAACCACAAACAAATAAACAAGCAAACAAACAAAAAAAAACAGCCAAAGAAAAGCCCACAAACAAACAAACAGACCCCTTAATTAAAATATTTTTTTTAATGCCATGGACAGCTAAGTTGTAACTGTCAGCACATTCTCCTTTTTGATTTCCCCTCTCTCACTTGCTACAGATAGAAATTCAATGATTTTAACTCATTTACAGATATTCCACAAGGGACTTTGCAAGAAGTGACTTATACAGAATCCCACAGACTCAAACCTCAAATCTCTCAGTTGCTTCAAACCACAGACAAATTCAAATCTTCATCTGCCACTCCTGCAGAATGGCAGGAACTAAGCTTGAGATGGTGCATCCATGACTGGCAATGCACAGTGAGATCCAGACTTCCTGAATTCCACATCCAGTGAATCCAAATAACACCCCCTTTCCTATATACACAATCAGGCCCTTACATTATTTGTTTTATATACACTGTCATATTTTACGATGTCACTTGCATGAATTTTAAAATGAGTAATCATTTTATATACCCAAGAAGCACAAGAGCACCTTCAGTCATCATCATCAGCTTATACCACATGAAATCACTACCCTCGAGCATTATGAGTTCAGTGGTACCTTGTTTTCATGGCTAAATACTGTAATTCCTAAGTGGTTTCTCTAGGATTTCAGCAACATGAAATGACCTTGGAACCCATCCCTCTACCTGCACTCCACTGAAGAGCAATGCTCTGTGGAGGCTGTCAAGGAGTTGAAGATACCATATGATTGATTTCAACTCATAACTCTGCTGATAGGCTTTAGGAGGATTCTTCTCTGGCTTTGGTCACACCAGTTCTCAGTCACTGATTAATTCTCTCTTGGATGCCATACCTTGAAGATTGGTTAGCTGCTGTTGAGTGGCAGGTCATTAATCACAGGACAAAGCCAATTGCTCTTTTGAAGGAAATTCATGCATTGTTTTTATATGTAGAATAAAATCATATTCCTCCAATAATCACATCTGAATATGTCATATCATCAGGAATGACAAGCTTCCAAAATGTCATTGTTTAATATGGTATTCCCTCGAGGAAGAAAAGCAGGAAGGGAATCTTAATTCTACTTTTCCAAAATTATTTTTTTACTTTTCTTTCAGCTAAGTTTTCTTGTGCCTGTTTCCACAGTGCCAGTAACAATTCCCCCCAACACACACAAATTGCTGAAATCATCTGTGTTATTTGCTTTATTACAGCTCAGGCAGATGAGATGGGAAAAGCTGTCTTTGCAATATCTGACATCATGTGTGAAAAGATAAAATAGAAAGAAAACAACTGAACTACTGAGAATTAAAGTAGCTCTTGTTCCAACATGTTCACTGTTCTCTTAGGTTCATACGTCTGGTTGGGTTGAAGAGTGCAGGGTGGCAAGTAGGGTTCATTCAGGTGTTTGATATTTATTTTAGGGAGCAGCCTTCTTTTTTTTATGTCCCAAAAATGCCTGGAGACAGTCCTGGATATTGGATTTTTTTCATTCTTCAATACAGTGTAAGAAATGCTGCAAAGGGATAACTTTGGGTGGAACCAAGTGGAGAAGAAACATACCAGATGTTACAAACCACCCTAATGTTGGAGCACAAAGAGCTTAATGTGCAAATTTAAACCCTTCAGCTTTTTCACTTAGAAAGGGAAACCAGACTTTCTGACCCTAGAAGTTCTTGTAGCAATATGAGCTGCTTCAGTGCTTTGCATCACAATTACATGTGAACATACTGGGCTATGAACTTCAGGAGATCAGTAGCTACTTCTCAAGGGTGAGCTGTTTCTGCAACAAAACCAAAGAAAGAAGGGCTTCAGTGAAAGTGTGGTCTGGGAAACCTTACTGACACTCCAGAGAAAGCTATTCACACCTCTGAATGACAGTCCTTAAACTGAAATGATTTCAGGATACAGTAGGGAATCAGAAAATAGTTTAATAATTATTTTTCTGTAAGTCATCTCCCCTCTTTTTTCTCTGCTTTTTTAAGCTTTGCAGAAGTTATTTAGTATCAATGCAAAATAAATTTAGGGGAAAAACTTTTAGCATTAAATTAACTTTTCATTGCATTTTAGCATTTTTAATCCAGCAGACAAAAAAATCATTATTTTCTTAAATTTAATTAATTTACTAAACTCCTTATGGTTCATTGAATTCAATCCTGTATCTGCTATCTTTCTGGGTCCATTAAGCTCCTGGGGTTCAACTTCATCTCTTCTAACTCATAAAAATCTCATCAAAATGGAAATAAAATGCAATTTTGAACTTGCTAATGAAGGGAAAAAATGTTAACTTTCCAGTGCTGTTGAATTAATGGATTATCTTTGCCAGTCTATTTTAAAGGAAAAAACTTTCACACTGGGGCAAACTTATAAAAGTGGGAATAATTGCACAAAGAGACAGTAGCTGTACCAGTATTTTTCATTGCTTTATTCTCCCACTACCTAAGATATTACTGCATTAAGATTTCTTTCCCCTGAGCTTGCTTTGTCTTCTATCCAAGCAAGATGGATACGAATATTCTTATAGCATATCACATATTGTTCTGAAACTGCTGAAATAGTCCTAGATGTCAAATGCTCATTATGGCTTCAGTTCAGTAAAGCACAGAAACACCTGCAAAATTTTAATCCTGGAGAGTAATCGTAGTTTACCAGTTTGGAGCAAAGGCTTTTGATGTGTGGAAAGTGAAAGTAGACTTTAATTACATAAGCAGCGATTAAAATATGTGGGTGGAGCTGGGGTGGCCTTCGGCTTTGGTATTTTTGAGATCAGGTGTTGGTTTATCACCAAAAATATTTTAGTTTGCTTCCACTATAGTCTTGCAGTTTCAGTCTGATTTGGTAACATCTTCTGATTTTAAATCAGGGCAGAGTAACAAACGGTTGGACACTGCTAAGTTCCACTCCAGAAATACCTGCTTTCCAATGCCGTAGGAAACAGTTTGGGTTTCTTCTAATCCCCAAGTATATAAAGAACTCACATCTAGTAATTATAGAACTGACCTTGTTTTTCCTGCTAAATCTTTTTCAAATTGGCCCTTCCAATACAAGACTTCTTTTATCTTATCTTGTCTGGGTTTTACCTTTCCTTGGAAAATAAATTGTATATATTATTTGTAATATTTTAATTCCCTGTAATGTCATGATTTGAAGGAGGCAAAACAGAACTTTTTCAAGATCACTTACTGTATGAAATAGCTAGGAAGGTAGACCTTGTAAAATGTAAATGAATTAAAAAACCCCACCTTTTCTTTTAGCCTGAGGAAGATTAAAAAAAAAAAAAAAAAAGATATTAATGTATTGAAAAAAGTATTGAAAGCAGGATGAAAATAAATGTCTTGCTTATCTCCGTGAAATGAAAATTAATTCAAAATTCCACAAACAAACAAACAAAAATATTCTCAGACTTTTCTAACACAGTGCAATATACATTTATAGATAGATATATATATATTGCTCAATAAATAAGTGCTCAGTATACTATTTTTACTGTCATTATCATCATTACTATCATATGCACAACTGAATCATGCTCATGGACCAAGCCAGATTAGCTTAATGCCTGTGGTAGTCACGCACAAGCAGTGATCAGATCAATGAGTTTTTCTTATTAGCAGCACTTAACTACCATCCTCTAAACACAAAACCAGAATGACGGATGATTAAGTCTTTAGGAATAACACTGATTATATTTCAGATAGACAAGGAGTTGATCTAATGACCCCAGATCCGTAGGTTTGTCTTCTCCCCACATTCCCTCTTCTAGAGAAATCACACATGACTGAATGAGGGCTTGGTGGATGCTCTTCTCTGAATGAATGTATCTGTATTCAGTTCTCAAACAATGAGATTTTCATCTTCTGTCCATTGGATACAGATGATTATGGCTTCTTTAGGTGACTATCAGGATTTCCTGCTTTGGAGAAGCAAATCCCAGCATGCTGCCCAGGATGCCTCCAACTGGCTTACTCTACTCCATGCCAACACTGACAAAATGGTCCCAGTGGAAGTGTTGATGTACGATCCTGAATCACTATGCTTTTCCAAGGTGACCAGTTTCTGTGCTCCCTTCAACCCATTTGTGACTGTCAGTTAATTAGCTAGCTAATTTTCCCACCTGCATGCATGGATGCTTGATGGAACTTTGCCATGCTAACTTTGCCTAGCTTCAGGACTTCAGCCCTGGAATAAACATCCAAGATCTGAGGGTTTTATAAGGAAAGAGCTTGTCTGAAACAGGTTTCTCCAGCCTAGCTTTTAGTACTCTGATTTAAATATTAAAGGCAACTTCAGATTATTATCATTGTGTCTACATTTCACATTCATATATCCTACCTAAAATATCAGGAAATAGTCTAATTGGACCTAGTCTCTATAACTTCTCTTGATGTAGTCTATTTCTGTCTCGCTATATCTTCACACAAGTCAGAGGAAAATGAGCAGATTTTCCAGGAACAGTGCAATTAGTAGTGATAAATTCTGCTACATCCACTCACAATAAATCTTTCACATTTCTGAAGTATCAGAATGCACCTTGAATCGGACAGAAGTGTGTACTAGTCACAGCCTGTGACAGAGTACCCTAAGCAGATTATTTCAAAAGCAGGTACTCCCTTCACTTGCTTTGTCTCTCTGTGTTATCTCTCCCCCTGTGTTTGTACAGCATCTTACATGATGAGTCCTGTTTGCCTCAGGATAGGAGTGCAAATGAGAAACAGTAGGACAAGGAGATACAATAGAGTTGCCTGTGATTTAGCAAAGGTGGTGCAAGAAAACTCCAGGTTACTGATGGACATACAACTCTTCCCTTTCCAAATTGGTATTGGTGGGGTATCAATCCCTTTTCACCAGATCTAGATCCTCCTTCCTGGGTTCAGTCCAGGTAACCTGACACTTGGCTGAGCATGGGCAGCCTAACCATATTCTGCAAACAGCATAAAAGACAGACTTCTCCACTGGGCTACCTGTGAACCCACATGGGTTCTCTGTGGCTGCCTGCTTCTCCCATTGAGTACAGACATGGGGGTCATCTCATTCTCCTATTAAATACTGAAAGATAAATCAAGCAAACCTAGATCATTTTATTTTTCTTGCTTCCTCTCCAGAATGGGGGTGTAACCAGGGGAAAGAAAATAAACTGAATGCTCTGATAATCTCTTCTGAATAGCCAGTTCAGCTGTGATTACCTGGCTGTGTCATTACCTAATGTCAGTTAAAATGAAAGGCAATGTGGATGCCAGGAATTAGATGTGACACAGAGAGGTGATCTGGAGGAATGTGGCTTCCTGGCATGTTCTGTGTTGCAGTCCCTGCACCTACTGCCAACCTGGAAACATATGGTGGTTGATTGCTTAATCCCAACTCTTGTAGTCCCATGAATATTTGGGATCTCAGCTTTTGGTTTTTAAAACACTGTTGTAGTTAGAATTAATAATTAAAAAAACAAAAAAAAAGTAAAAAACTGGCAACTGTGATGTGAAAGCAAATTCAAGATTCAAAATTTAGGAGGGAAAGGAAAAGAATCTCCTAAGTATTAAGTTTTTAGAAACCTTCATGTCTGAAGATGGTGCTGAGTGGCAGGGAACAGCACATTCATGATTTCAGAGTACTTGTTGAGGAGTGATTCAGTGCCCAAACTCCCTATCCAGACAATGTGTTGCAATAGCAGCAGTCAGAAAAAAGCCTCTTAAAAGCAGGTATAAAGATATTTCATTTGCTGTTTCACCCCTGCTTTGATCACACATAAGTTCTTTTTGTCCCTATGGAAAGCTCATAAATACCAGGCATTCATTCCTCCACACATTTTCTCACAATAAATCAGTGATATCCAGTTATTTCTATTCCATTCAAATTTTTTATTCCTTCCTTCCTTCCTTCCTTCCTTCCTTCCTTCCTTCCTTCCTTCCTTCCTTCCTTCCTTCCTTCCTTCCTTCCTTTCTTTTTCTTTTTTTTTTTTTTCCAGACAATAGTTTTCCTTGTAACATGAGTACTTGGGGAAAACATTAAATTCTTCTAATTTACTGCATTAGTTTATCAAGACTCTTATTCCTCCCTCCCCCCCTAACCCCCCATCAACCACTATAATTATGTTGGGTTTATAGTTTTGACTTTATTAATTGAAGAAGTGTATTAAAATTACCTCTACCCAACTGGGGTCCCACTGGCTATCTCATGGAGATTTTATTCAGTTGGTGAATGATGGCAATTAACTTGTGCCCTAATTATTAAATGATTACTTGATATAATTATGTGGTTTATGTTGACCTACTGATACACAGATAATTAATAATGCCGCTCAGGCAGATAAATCACTTTTTCCAAAAGACTTGTTTGTTATATTTTTTACTTTTGGTCATAATTAATATTCCATTGGATTTGAATGCAAGCTGTGAGGACTGTGGTTTTGCTGAGGATTATCATGCTCTCTGCAGAATTCAGACTTCACTAGCTTTTAAAGAGTCACCCTTGGACACTGGCATCCTAGTCCTGATTGCTACCCTTAAAGGGAACACCCTGGATGAGCCTCGCTTCAGGGGAAGTTTCCCACTAAAATGGAGCTCCTTTAGGGCAGCTCAAGCTGAGCACCCATCACTGCCAGGCAAGAGAATCCTCAGCCTCTTGGCGACTTCCCTGACAAAATTCAATCCTTCTAACTCAGAAAGTGAGGAGGTTGGCAGGGGCTTGTGGATGTGCTTCCCAGAAGCCTGTATTCTCCTTTTATCACATTTCTGGGGAAACTGGTACCATAGAGGTTACCTGCCTTCCCCTGCCCTTACAAAGCCTCTAAGTCTGAAGTCACCACCTCATTCCGCAACATACCTTGAAACACTACCAGTGGAGCTGGGAAGGTGGATACTTTTTCCCTTCTTGTGTACCTGTACATAAAGAAGCAATGTCCATCCCAAAACATTATTCATGACTCAAGTCATCATCTTTACCAGCCCACAGTAATGTCCAAAAATACAAGGCAAGCAAGCTGTCCCTGTAGAGCCTGGGCCAGTTCTACCTTATACCACTGCACCAGCTATTTAGGACAAAAAACTTTCAGTCAAGCTAATTCAAGATGTGTCTTGATATACTGTCTTTTAAAACCAGAACTATAAGGAAAATCATTCTGGCAAGTGTATAATGCTGTATATTACCTTAAATCATATCCTTTTAGACACAGCACTCTAATGTTTGAATACATTACAATTCTGGAGCCTCAGTTTGGTAGCCTTCACTTTGGAAAGTGCACACATTTCCCTGCTAATTCTCTTAAGAGGCAATATTTGTGCTTGTGGCTCATATCCACATAGGACTTAGAGACACTTCTGGCTCCTTAAAATCAGAAATTAAAGCCATATTATTTTCTCTGTTCCTGTGCAACAGATGTAAAACCTTAACAGCCAACACAAAAGCTACGTGTCTCTTTCTTAAAACAGCAGGGAGCAGAGGTCAAAGAACTTGCCCAAAGACAAAAGGAAGATACGTGGAAGAACTACAAATCAGCTAACCTCTCCTGGGCAATATGTCTGTGATTTCTGCACATGAGAAGTATTGCTGCAAATGCTTTTACTTTCTTGTATTTGAGGATTAGTGTTCCTATTATTCCTGTGAGAGGTCTTATATAAGAAGACAAGTTGATATTGAAAAATTTGCCACCTAAGAGAATAAAATTGTTTACAAATGATGACTATATTTAGACATTTATAT
Source organism: Megaceryle maxima (assembly GCA_024605025.1). NCBI lineage: Eukaryota > Metazoa > Chordata > Aves > Coraciiformes > Cerylidae > Megaceryle > Megaceryle maxima. The sequence goes on along the minus strand of JANHGN010019091.1, from coordinate 52,321 downwards.
GAACATTTGAATGACCTACTCTTTCAGATTTATGGCATGGCAAGGACAGACAGACAGAAACACAGACTGAAGAATGAAACAGAAAAGTAGTAATATGTAGCCTATCACAGCCAAATTTCCAGACGTTTCTCGAAATTTTACACATAGATTTTTTTTTCCTGAAAAAAACTTAACGATCTGCAAACAGCTTTCCCAGTCTGTGAAATCTGTTGAAAAATGGAAGACGTTTACCATTCCAGTTTTGGCTAAAAATTTGACGTTTCAAAAGATCTACATATGGAAATCCAGGGAAGATCTATGAATGGATTAATATCTCTATACTGAACTAATTATATTTTGGTATTTTGACTCTGAAAATGTTTTTCAGATCAGAAAATGTACGAATTAAATATTTTCACCATTTAAAAACTTTTTATCTGAAGTATTTCAAGTGGCAATAATTACTAAAACCCCTTACCAGCTTCTGACAAATCAAGATGTTTGTGTGGAAAACAACAGCATGACTCCCTGAAGGAAACTCCTCGTCATCTCTATTGGAGGCTAAGACTTGAAAACACTTAGAAAAGAATAGGGCCGCCAGCACTGATGGGAGCAAAGAGGTTGACCTCAGACATGCATGAGCAGCTCTTTTCTTTTTTAAATAAATTTCTGATACAAATTGAAATGTTTGACTCGATTAAGTTTCTTCTGCTCAGTACCTCCCAGCTGTACTGCAAGGTGGGGGACTGTGAAAGACGGATGTTGTTCACCAAAGTGAACAAAGGCTCTTCTGCTTAGGCAGAGCTCCTGACCCTATGGGCTGATGGTTTCTGAGACCTTCAGATCTTATGACTATAACTGGGTAATTGTGCTAACAGTGAAAGTTGTACTGTCTGGTCCAGAGCAAGAAACAAAGCATGTTGGTTCTAATATGTGACTGACTTAATGCTGCTGCAGTAACCTTAATACCTTTTATTTAATTATTTATTTATTTTCTTTTAAAATTTTTATTATTTTTATTTTCTTGGCTGTTTTTAATGTTAACTGTGCAGTCTTAATGGAACTGTAAATGAACTCCATTGCCAGACTGTATTTACAATACAATGCTACTAAATCTTTATTTCACACCTTATTACAGCCCCTACTTCACAAGGCTGCCCAAAGTCATCAAGCACAAAGTGGTATTATTGTGCAGACAGTGCAGCTTAGCAAAAGTGGCCCAAATAGCAGGGCTGATGGTGGGTGCCTTACAATATCTACCTTAGAACCAAAACCAACCCCCCTGATTCATTCTTGTATCTGCTGATATTTCCAAAAGACTAATAGTTATGAACTGCATTTCCAAACAAAGTGTAAAAATTTTGTTCCCTCTGGTAGTGCTTCTATCAGACACCATTACTGCAGAAGCCCAGTAGGTTTTTGTCTTTCTTGATCAGTGTTTGCAGGAAACACATGGAGACACCCAAATCTTTCCAGGACCCCTTTTGCATCCATGTTTCTTTCCAAGCCTAAGAAAAGTGGCAACACTGGTTTGTGGAGATAAGAGTTCTTGTCTGGTTCCAAACTCAACGGTGTAATAAGACCAGCAAGTCTTGGCAAATATTGTCCTCCATCTCTGGCTGTGCAGTCCTGCCCCCAGTCTTGTGCTACTACTCTATTCACGTGTGAGTCTGTGCAGTGGGATGGTTAAAGTTGTTGATGGAAAACTGAGAAAAACAAACAAATAGTATTATGGTTTGGGCTGGTAACTGCCCAGTCACATGAATATCAATGACAGCTAAAGCAGGAGGAGGCTGGACCATGTATCCAATCCACTAGATCCAGTGGGCATTTCTAAAAACATCAAGGCTGGAGTTCCCACTTCACTAAACAATACACAACTCTGAGTACAGATTCCCATACAATTACATGAGACCATTTATGCTCTAATTGTAATGCTTCCCCTGTCTCCTCACCAAATATCAATGTTCCATATCTCTTACATAGGAGTGAAATATTTGCAGTCGGAAATTCTGAGTTTCCAAATGCCAGAGATACCCCAGGGAATCCCACAGAAGAATCTGTGTGGCACTGGCACTGTGGCAGCACAGGACTAATTCCATGGAAGAATTTAGGAATGGCCAAGGCAGAGCACAGACCTGGAGAGAATTGACAGAAGATGGCATTTCACATTCATTAGCACTTATTGCATTAGCACATTAGCATTTATTGTCATAAATATGGTAATTTCTCACCTGCCTCCCTTTTGACCCTTGGGATGGTAAAGTATGAATGAAAAGCAACTTTCATGGTTGATTAAAATTTTAAAGACATACCATTGGGTACTTTTGTTTCCAAAAATGGTATTTTAGTTCAAAAGTGAAAAACATAAAGGAAAAAATAAATTAAAAAATCTCTTGTAAGGATAGAAATGTGCCCTCCATTCATTTAGTATTTTCAAGAGAACAGAATTCAACATTGGCTTTTATGTTATTCTTTTTAAAACTGAATCTTTTATAAGATGTAGATCTCAATACAACTCACTGCTGGTAAAACTGTGTTCTGGAAAATGAAAATTGTCTCAAAATATAAGTGTTGAATCTGATATTTGAGCAAAAAACAGCCATTATTCTAGGCAAGTTCTGTTTTTTCAGTGTAGTGGTAGGATGCTTAACATGACTGGAGTGCCACAATCAATGCCTACAAGCTCTTCAGGAGGGATAGACAGGAAAGGAGAGGCAGTAGAGTGGCCCTGTATGTTAGAGAATGCTGTGAGAGCTCAGAAATCAACTATAGTGATGACGGGGTTGAGAGTGTTTGGATTAGGCTAAGGGCCAATAACACTGATCTTGCCATGGGAGTCTGCTATAGACCTCCCAACCAAAGCAGTGAGGTGGATGAAGCTTTCTATAAGCAGTTGGGAGAAATCTCACAGTCACTTGCTGTTGTTCTTGTAGGGGACTTTAACTTCCAGGGTATCTGCTGGGAATACAACACAGCAGAGAGGGAACAGGGAGGTTCCTGGAATGTGTGGAGGACAACTTCCTCACACAGCTAGTAAGTGAGCTGACCAGGGAGGGTGCCCTCCTGGATATGCTTCTTGTGAACAGGGAAGAGCTTGTGGGGGAAGTAAAGATTGGAGGCCATCTAGGGCATAGTGATCATGAGATGATTTGAGTTTTCTATCCTTGGAGAATCAAGGAGAGGGGTTAGTAAAACTGCCAGTTTAGACTTCCAGAGGGCAAACTTTGATCTGTTCAGAAGTCTGATGGAGAAAATCTCTTGGGAGGCTGCCCTGAAGGATATAGGAGTCCAGGAAGGCTGGACATATTTCAAGAGAGAAATCTTAAAGGCACAGGATCAGGCTGTCCCCATGTGCTGAAAAACAAGCAGACAGAGAAGGAGACAGGCCTGGCTAAATAGGGACCTTTGGCTGGATCTCAAGAACAAAAGGAGGGTCTATGGCCTCTGGAAGAGGGGGCAGGTCTCTCATGCAGACTATAAAGATGTAGCGAAGCTCTGCAGGGAGAACATTAGGAGAGCCAAAGTGCAGCTAGAGCTCAACCTAGCTACAGCTGTTAAAGATAATAAAAAATGTTTCTATAAATTCATTAATGACAAAAGAAGGATTAGGGAAAATCTCCCTCCTTTATTGGATGCAGAGGGAAACATAGTAACAAAGGATGAGGAAAAGGCTGAGGTGCTCAATGCCTACTTTGCCTCAGTCTTTAGCAGTGGAACTGGCTGTTCCCTGGACACTGAGCCTTATGAGCTAGGAGACAGGGAGGGGAAACAGAATGAGGTCATCACATTTAAAGAGGAAGTGGTCAGTGACATGCTACACTTCTTGGATGCACACCAGTCTATGGGACCAGATGGGTTACATCCAAGGGTGCTGAAAGAGTTGGCAGACATGCTCACCAAGCTGCCTTCCATGATTTACCTGAAGTCCTGGCTAACTGGGGGGGTCCCAATGAACTAGAGGGTAGCAAATGTAACACCCATCTACAAGAAAGGCAGAAAGGAGAATCTAGGAAACTACAGACCTGTCAGTATGACAAAACCTGTCTGTAAAAAAAAAGCTTGAAAAGCAAGGGATATTTTTTTTTAAGCCACAAATAAAACTTCCTGCTTGAAATAAAATCTGATTTTCAATTCACTAATGACCTTTTACTGCTTTGAGTTGGCAAAGCTCTGCCTCCTTTTCCCAAGTCTACTGCACTCTGCATGGCCATTTTCTAGGCAAGTGTTAGCTTTCGTCTTTTTAAACATGTAGAAAGTCTTGAATTTTTAGTATCTAAAAAAATCTCTGTGGTGATGGATGAGTGAACCACCCACAGGTGAAGAGATCAAAGATCCATGATAATTGCAATTTAGCAACAAAGGACAAAACAGAGGGACAGGAATCTTTGTGAAATGAGAATAAAGAGAAACATATAAAGGAGCTAGTTAATATCTCATTTCTTGGGTTTTTAATGAGTCAACTTGATGCAGGATGATTAATTACCTGCCAGCTTTGACTCTACAGATAGAGTGGCATCACTCTGAACTGATATTTACTCATGACAGGGAAGAGAGAAGGTGGTTCCTCTTAGGAAACAGTTTATTGCCACTTCCAAAAGCATCATTGCTGCAGATACAAACCTGGGAAAGCTGATTTACATTTCACTGTAGCAAAGACAACCCTCCTTTTCAAGCTTTGGAACAGTGACAAAGCAGTGACTTTATACTGACACATCAAGGACACTGATGCGAGACATCTCCATTAGTAGTTCTGGAAAGAGCCTCAAGAGGCCCTGGAAGGGAGAGTGGATCTGGGCATGAGCAATGCTATGTTAAGACATGACATGGCCCTCACAAATCTCAGCAGGGTGTTTTTTCTCATGCATTGGTACCAAGCCCAAACTTTCCACATTGTATCTCCACTTACTTTAAATATCTGCCTGTTGCTTCTCAAAGGTAAAAACCATGAGGAGGTCTTTGAGCAATTACCTGTGAAAATCACATCCTCAGAGACTTGCTCCCAGTCACTCATCAGAGTCAGTTGCCCAAATATGACTTCAAGCACGTCTCTAGTAAACTTAACAAGGCAGTAACAAAACCCATCTACATGTTGCTATTCTAAAACTTCAGCCTGGATATGGCATTGTCAGGTCCTAGTCTTGATACAAATATCATAAATGTTATACTGCTTTCAAGGTGCTCGCAGTCTGGCCCTTCACTCTCATTTCTCCCTACATTCCTTAACGCACTAATTTTTTCAATTGAACACCTTCAGGGTGAATGCTTCACCCATTTTTTTATTATTATATTTTTCTCCAGAATTTCTTTAATGACCTACCCAGAGGAAGAGCAAGGGCTAAAGTATTTATGTATGCAGATGAAACTGTTCTAGTTGCTGTTAATGATATTTGCTTCCATTCCTAATACCCACTTTCCCAAAATGACATGTATGATCACCAGGCTTAATAATATTAATCTCTCTCAATCTTAACAAAACTCTACCAGCCTCTCTTTGCTAGCACATTTAATCCTTCTAATACCTTTAATACACCTGACCCCATCTGTTAAACCTGGGTGCGAGCAGATTCTAGTTTTGGACTTATGTGTGTCTTTGATAAATTTACTCTCTAGATACTTAAAAATACTCCCCTCCCATAGTAAACATACTGGTGATTAGAATGCAAATAGAGTTAAGTTGTTTTCAGCACCTGGCGTTGAGCAAAAGGCAGAGATGTGGATATCTGAATGAGTTTACTTATTATTTTGACTTAATCTGATCATGATGTTGCCCACACACATGAGGAATTAATGTCTGTTTCCCACAATTTTGCTTGGGCTAATTATGCTTTTAGGCTTTCTCAGGCCACTTGATGTCAAAGTTTTGGCAATTTGCCTCTCTTCCCTACAAAACAGCCTGGAGAGACACTGGAAGTGTCCAGAGGTTCTTTTTCTTCATGTTTGTTCTATGGTTGGAGGAAGTTCAAACTCTCACAAAGTACAGTCCTTCTGAATACAGAAGACCTGGCTTAGTACTTCTTCTTGTGGTGTCATACAGAGATATTGAAACATTCAAAGTTAATATATGGCATCAGTGAGCTCTGTGGTACCAGCCTAGCCTACAATGGCTAGAAGTCTGTCATGTGTTTGGGAGCAGGGCACAGCTGGTAGTCAAGGCGCCTCTTCTTAAATTCATTCTGTAGACTCAGAAACCAGCACAGCTAAATTTGCCACACAAGGAGAAAGTTTTGTGACATTACAGCTGATCCTGCTTTGATCAAAAGGTTGGACTAGATGACCTACTGAGGTCCTTTCCAACTTGAAATATCCTTTAATACTAAAGCAAATCTCATTACCTTTGGTAGGGAAAATAAAGGGAAAGGGATTAGCTAATGACTTTTGAGCACTTATATTTTGAAAATTCTGGAATCCTTTCTTAATTTTTAAATTTGTATTTTTACACTGTATGCATACCCCCACACATATGCAGGACATCTTTGGATCAGTGTTGTCAGAGCAAGCAGCTAGAATAAAACTTAGTCAAGTGCTCAAACATAAGGGCATATGAGATGAAAAATAAGAAAAATTGAAACTGAAGTGAAAGCAAGTTGGGATTCTTGCCTTGCAAATGACAGGCAGGCAAGATTATGGGAGGAGACTGGAAGAAATTAGGAAAGAGGTTGAAACAGAAGAAGCTTAAAGCTTATTCTGTGCCCACATGTTCTGAAGTAACATAAAGGTCTCTGTTTAACTGAGATGTTAATATGGCTGCTTAAGCATATTCGTGTTCCAGAGTTTTTTTTCAAGCATTATAGCATTTATTATAGCTTCTTTGCTACCAAAGAATTCTGCCCAAATCAGGTCAGCTTTCTCTTTCTGAGTACAGGAAAGCCTGTCCTGAACAGGCACTTGTGAATTCATGGCTTTGGAAATGAAGCAAAACTTGCCATTACCTATTGTGTATTTGTTTCTACTTGTCAGACTTTGTGATAAACACTCAGGCTTGCCACGGACCTTTCTTTCGATGTTAAGGGGGTTTGTAAGCATTTTTCTTCCTTTACCTTTGTTTACACTGACATTAAATATAAGGTGGGTTTAAGTGCAGAATAGCTGCAAGACCATCTCCTTTTTTGTACTGGGCATAATTTTCCAGTGCATCATGAACTGGCTTCATCCACATCCAGCTTGATCAGGTTACTGCTCAGGAGACTGCATTGTGCCCATCCCTGTCAATTTTGTATTCAATGGGAAGAAAGAGAAACCAAGCTGTAACAATGTTAAAATTTTAATACCTATTTCTTTGTCTCACACAAGCTCCAATATATGTTTTAAATCTGGCCAGTTTCCACCTAAAAAGAGTGGAAGATGGAGGAGAACTGACCAGAAAGCAATACATCAGCTGTGGGTTGCTTGGGGTAGCATAACTGGCAGCCCATAAGGCTTTTTAAATGAACAACCATTTTCTGAAAACTGATTTTGCATGCTGTGGATTAAATAAATGAGTTGGGCATCTGATAACTTGCTCAGGTCTGAGGCTGTGAAGTGACTGGTGTGGAAACACTAGAGAGAAAAGAATAAACCCAGTATCATGCTAGCCTGGCACTAGCTTCCCAGAGGTTACAGAAAAGTCAAATGCACCCCTCTTTCCCTTGTGTCTAACAGTGGTTTATTAAAAAGAGTTAAAATCACCCAACTTTTACCCACTCCAAGAAGGAATGCTCTTATTAATCCTTAATTAAGATGCTCCCTATAGTTACAATAATCACACTCATTTTAGCAGGAAGAGGAGTTAGAATAAAACAAAAGTCCTGAGCAACAAGATACAAACAATATTGAAGCAAGAACATGCAGTAAATTTGGGAGAACTGCTAGCCTGTGGAGGGCAAGGAGTCAGATATTTTGAGTGGAACTTCTCTGTCATACTAATATGAGCTTAAATTAATTTATTTTTGTAGTCCAGGCATTACAGTTGCTGTAGTACAGATTGGATGGAAACAACACTAACTTCAGATTATTTTTTTTTTCTTTTGGCAATTTATTAAGCTGTAAACCTTTAAACATTTTAATAAAAATACAGAAGTACAAAACAAAACTCTATGTGGTTCATATTTTATTCAACAATATTGCTGAATAAGAGACATCCCCTTTAGGGCAAAAAAATGCCACTTCCATTTCATACTGTACTTATTTCTCTAATGTGTCCTAAATGATTATTTGCCAAGAAGCATATTATGAGACAATCATTTTTCCCTGGCACAAAGGATGTTTCTGCTTCCTAGCAGTAAGAGATTTGCTGCCTCTTTCCACCTTTTCTTTTTCCTTTCCCATTTTTCTTCTGTGTGTGTGTGTGTATGTATGCTGGCACATACACATGCTGGCATACAACCTGCATTATAAACAGCAATTCTACATGCCAAGCAAGACGCTCTGCAACCTTAGCATTGGTGGACTTTCAGAACAGCATCCTCAGAGGACTGACTTTATCGGTTATTAGCAACATCACAGAAATGGCAACAGATATCTCTGTCCCATCCTTCCCGTGCATTATTCATAAGGTGTAGATGTGTCATGATAATTTCTTGGGTAAATCACAGACTTCTTTCATTGGGACATAGTCTGTGGACCTTGAGGAGAAGAATAGCAAGTTGTGGACATTGAAAAAAAGTTTTAAGTGCCACTCCAAGGTGCAGGGAATATGCATTGGTGTTTCTTTCCTTAAAGACAATCCAAACAAGAACAAGAAGAGACTGCATGTCAGGAAGAATTTATTCTGATCTTTTAATGTGAATATTCATCTGATGGAAGATAAACTGAAAACCATCAGAGAAACTAGTAGGTGATAATCTTCCTTTACTACTAGACTGGGGTGTAGCTGAATCACAATAGGAAAATGCATCAGATCCCATTTTCAATTCATCAAATCATCAAGAATTGATTTTTTCAAAGACTGAGATGTCTCTGAACTGAGCATCTAAATCCCTTGTGCTCTCTTGAACTTCCTTGGCCATACTGAAAAATAAGTTTAAAAATTTACAGTTCAGAAAAGTATGACTGGAAAGTATACATATTTTTATCTCAAAAATAATAAAACAGAATGTAAACAGCTTGCAAAAAGAAAATTAAAACATACATATATGTATGAAACACATACATACAGGAAACCAAGTGACATTATGAAATCAAGACATCTCCAGTGCTTTCAGGTCTTGGATCCTGACTCATTTACACTTGTTTTGTGCCCTGTAACTTTAGAGACAGTAGCTGAATTATGTGAATGCATCAGTTCTCTGTCCATCACTTGGATGCCACATGCAATTCCAGTCACCTGTTGGAAGGACCATAGAGAAGGTACAGAGAGGAAGAGTAGAGATGCACATATACTCAAAAGTTTGGAGTAGCTTTTTCAGGAAGCAAAATTAATAATCTGGAACTGTTCAGCCTGTGAAAGGATGACTGAGGACAATGGACTAGAAGCCTCTAAAGTTACAAGTGGCACAGACAAGACAAATCGCAAATAAGGTATTTGGTATTTCCCAGCACATGACAACCAAGGAAACAAATCAGGCAGCAGTTTCAGAGCAGAGACAAGAAAGAACTTTCTCAGTTAGTGCGTATTTGCAGTATTTTTGAGGTGAAAGTGTAAATAGATTCAAAAGTAAATTAGACAAATTCGGGGAGGAGAGGTCCATCAGGAGCTATTGATCCTGATGATCAGCTGAATTCCTCAGCTCAGAAGTCTTATAGTGCACTTTAGTGGATGCTGAATAGATAGATCAGAGGAAGGCATATACATTCCAGTACAATTAAGGACCTTCAAATTAAACTAGAAGGAGGCAAGCTCAAAACAAGTGTATAATTTCTCTAGGAGTGTGTTATCAGGCTTTGAAGCTTAGGGTGTTAGAGATGCAAACAGTTTAAAAGGGAGACCAGAAAAACTAATGAAAGGCAAGTTAATTGCAGGTTACAATTAGGAAATCACTTATCTATAAATGCTCAAATAATATTCAATGTAATTTTCATACAAACTTCCTGTTCTTACTCACTCCTGCTACCACCACTACTGAAGACAGATCCTGTAGGATGTGACCCCACACAGCTGCTGATGCTAAGAGTGGCTGTGGGTCTGCAGTGCCGTGAGTGCTGGTGGTGTACTTGGATTGGGTACTGAAAGAATTTAAGTGGAGTTGGATTCAGTTTTTAATCAAAGTCCGTATGAACATCCACCCTGTAAGTCAATTCTCTGCATACAAGAGGAAACTGCACATTACTTCTGAGCATTGAGAAACCCTTCAATGAAAGAATGCACAGAGGTGCTACATAGAGGTTGCTCATTGCCAAAACCATAAAATAATAGATAGGGTAGCTTCTAGGAATTGAATGCATCATAAAGGCAGGAAACAAAGAGTATATATTCTCTATACAGTTTAGAATCAAATACATAAAAGTACTTGATCTCCTAACTCTCATTGACCTCAGTAGTTAGGATCCTAAATACCTCTGTAAATGGTAACTTGGCAGTGCAGGTAAAGAAAAATGTCTAGAAAAGCAAATAGAAAGGTAGAAGCAACAACAACAACAACAACAAAAAACAACAACAAAGGCAAAAAACCCCACAACAATAAAAAAAAAAAAAAAAAAGGATC